>JARFOC010003084.1:0-11400 GCA_031763485.1 Osmoderma eremita | reverse complement strand
TTCAATGTCAGCCTTTTCTAACCCTTGCTGAATCCTTGAAACACAGTGGAGTTATTAGCGTTAAAAAACTAGTTTCTGAAAATTATAAAAGTCAGATAAAGTTAAGTTCATGAGCAGAAATAAAGAGAAATAGTAACAAAAAGAATGATAAGGAGTCAGGCGAAGGAAAGTGAGGTGAAGGAAGTATTAGAAGGAGAAAAAGAAGGGACGAGGCCACGGAAAAGGGAGAAGTGGGTGGAACACATAATCACACATACACAAGTTATATTTTATACGGTATTTGATATTCATTCGTTCGTTAAATTATATGTGCGTATTATTGGTAAAGTAACATTTCGAAATTATATTTTCAAACACGCCTTTAGGTTTCTTGCTATAATTTGGATAAATTACAATTTTTGATTAAGTCACTAAAATATTAATTAACAATTGTCAATTATTAACCTTCAGAAACGGCCAGGCCCGTGTCAATTTGACATGAACAACAGAACCTAAGTTTATAAATATTATCTATTATTTAAAATTCATTGCTAAATTATTTTATTAGCATTTTGAAACATAGCAATATGTAGATGCCACTCAAAATCCAATTCAGTTCGTATTATTTATTCCGGCATTTTATTGGATATCAGTCCAAATTCTGCGACTCAAAACAAAGCTTCCACGTCTAATTAGATTGCCATCCAGCCAGTAATTATTATTTAATATACCCGCAGAGAGAAGTAGAACACGGTTTAAATTAATTTTCCCTTGGCGTAATTGAACGAGAAGCTCTCCTCATTTGAAAATAATTATCCGGTACTCTGTGCCACAGACCTGAACGTGAGTGGTGAGTGCATTTTACGGAGGATATTATTCTGGAAAAAAATCGTCATCTCCTGGAATTAATAACTCGCTCCTTTGAAGTTTGTGAACAAAGTTGAATTATTCCCTTTGTTCTTTTCAAACAACAGTTAATATATAGAAGAACTGACAAATTAGTATCGAAGAAATATTTGATTGTTAGGATATATTTTCTATTGGTTTTGTAATTGCAACTGTCGTATATGTTAAAACACCCAGTTTGTTTGCTTTTCTGTGCCTTTTTGCTAATAAACTGGAGCGCTAAAACAAACTAAACGGATATTTCACGTAATCGAAAATAAAAAACAATGCCAATTAATATAACACCTACAAATATTTCCTAGTGTCAACCTTTTTAAACAATAAGCCGACTACATGGATCTTATACATCTTACAGATCTTACAGGCACAAGAAATACCCACTTGTTTACCCATGTTGCACGCGAAATTACATATAAAGATTATCGATAATCTTTATATTTAATTGATGATTATTGATAGAACTGTTGCATAAAAAATGATAATGAAACATATTTCAACCTTCGTGGTGAGTAAGCAGAGGTTCAAGGAATCTCTACTAATGTAGTACACCGTATGTACGATTAATCCCGTAACGAGACATTTTGCATTAATTAATTCATCTAAAATATTTTACTTAATTAGGATAGTCATGGAATCATGTCTTGGTCAATAACAAACATAAGGGCGTTTGGAAAATTCTAGACATTCACTCCGTTCGGACTTGATTCTCTTTATGGATATTCGCAATTTTAAGCATCGTCCGAAAAGCAAACACCACAATCAGCTAGAGATAGAGGCACGGAGGGCCAAAAGTCAATTGAAAAGTAGATGGTTACAACATAATGTTGCTGATTGCTGAAGACATTGAAATCGTTTCGTGCAAACTTTAAATGCTCAACGAAGACAAACACTGGGTCGACCAAGAGCAGTAACGTCAATAGAAGATCCATACCTATCGCAACTGGCACTTATAAATCGTACTCCTAATCCAACCCAGCTACAAAGTGAGTTAAAGGCTAGTATTGACGGAAATCGTTTGCATAACTCTGTCTTGTATGCCCTAAAACTGTTGGTATTGTATTCCTCTTACTACAAAGTATAAAAGAGCCCGTAGAATGTGGGCTAATGACCACACCAATTGGAGTCATAATGAATCGGGGCTACTAATGCCGAATCCAAACCAATGTTACCCCCGGAAAATGGATATATTCTGATTTGGCGTGAACTTAGCACACGCAGCAACCTACAATTTGCCCAAATGTTAGATGTCTCTATGATTTTAGGATAGATATATTCTAAGTTGATGATACGATATACAAAACAAGTGGCAGGAATCTCTCCGTCGTATACTGACGAGGAAATAGTAGTCAGAAACAACTGTCTGTGCGTTAGAGCGTCTGTTGCTACATAATAAAATGTGTAATTTGAAGAACCTAACCTTCAAATTGTGGATCTCTGACAGTTCTAGGTCTTCAATAATGTTTTTTTTTTTTTGATTTAACAAAAGTTCCCTTTTCTTGTACACGAATATGCAACGTAAACGTTTCAGAACATGGTAAACGGTCATTTGGATAACAACGGGCATACATACGGTTTGCCTCTAAGACATTACCATTGGCTAATCCATATAAAAAATGCATATAACCATTTCAGTATTGGTAAACGCAAGCTTCGTCAAAAGTTATAACAACAAAAATGGAAGCAGAAAAAATGGGTCTTATACATTGATGAATAACTAATTGTCTGAATTCCAAGGGCCACTAATAAGAGACACCCCTACAAGACAAGAGCGGCCCCGACCATGTCCCGGGAACCGGTGGCTGTAAGTCTTTGAGAAGGCCTTTGAGAAGGCAAGGAAGGATCAGAGTAATCTGGTATGGATCCAACAGTAGCCGTCATAAGAATACTACAGGGTAACATGCACCGAAGCCGGGTTGCGGATGATCTGCTCGCACAACTCGCACTTGGGGGTCGGACATCCTGCTGATCTGTGAGCAGTACAGGGTCAGGGATGAGGCTGGCTGGTATAATGATGTCCTCGGCACCGCCGCCATTTGGATTCCCAGAACAAGCAGTATAGCCGTAACGAAGCATGGAAGCGGAAGAGGTTACGTGTGGTAGAGGGTTTTCTTATGTATAGGAAAATTTTGAAAACTGGAAAGGAGAGGTAATGACAGAAGCGCTTCTAGGATATATACGGAACACCACCTTGATGGAATGTGCATAACGATACCGAGGTGGATTCCTGTTCGGAAGAGAGGGGTTTTTTTAGTGGGTGAGAGTCCCACACACCGGGTGAGCTTCCTCCCTCACCTGAAGGTGCATAATGCATTTTTCCTCCTCCCAAAAAAAAAATTAAAAATAAGAGACATCTAGTTTCTCATTAATTTTGATAACCAAAGGTTTAAGATTTGAATAAAATTCTAAAATTCTTTAATTACATTAAAAAATAACACGTTGTATCTGAATAACGAAAGAACTCACATATGTTTATAGGAACGAATCACCCACAACAATATTTCATATAATTTTGAAAATCACTCTAAGTATCATTTTTAAACAAACATACGAATGGAGCACACGAATACTTTTGTGAAGCATGATATTTATTTTTTCTGTTTTACAACCATGTATATTTCCAAATCTCTACCAAATTATCAATACAACGACTGGTAGGATCAAAGAAGATACAATTAATTATCAATGTAAAAGCAAACATTTATAAATTATAATTTAAAGTAGAAAATTTCACTATATCCATAATTATCTTTGGAATGCAAACACATCCAACTTAATTTCCCAATAAACATATCGTTTTAATACCCAGAAAATTAAATTTATAGTTAATAGTTTCAGCAAAAACGCTTCCACTATCAACAACAGTTGGTTTATTATAGAATTATTAATTTTATGCTCGGTTATTATGTAATAATTATAAAGTAATTGCATTCTGTGCTACCCTTTAATTACATTTATTAAATCTAACAAACATTTAAAACAGAATGTGGTTCTCGATTTACTTAACTTATCACACAATTTTAACAAGTTTTGCAGAACAAAATTTGTTACAGAAACATTATATGCAACATTATTTTTCACAAATTCCTTCACATTAGCTACATAGTAAAATTAACCGCAGTTTGACTTACTTGACTTCAAATTCTTGTACGAAATACAAATGAATTTATGGTTACTGCTTTCTTACTGTTAAAATGAATATATGACTGTTTCCAAACTTTCTGGTCTTTAGCCTACATCGTATTTTTTGTCAGGATTTTCTATAGTTTAAAATGACTGCTGAAACGTGCAGAGAAACAAAAATCAGATTGCATATGCTTAACTGGCAAAAATCCAAGAACAGAACAGAGACATAAGAATACGTGATCGATTAAGAAACCGGAGAATGTTTGGATGTTTTAGCAGACGAGAGAGATAGAATTTCGTATGTATGTACAGTGTGCATGTTTTATAACAGTGGTAATAAAAATGTTTTAAAGAACTTATATATTGTAGATTATGAAAGGAATTAAGCAAGAATGAACATTCAGATTTTTGGAAAATAGTAAATTAAATGTTGATATAAAATTATACGTATTTCGTATAATAGTTTGTGTACAGGCCGGAAGGGATGCATCTGCTTATAGGATACTACGACTACAAGAAGACAGGACTACGATGACATACGTTACTTGGATTGGTGGGAATGTTAATATGTAATTTCTCACGAAGGTCATAAAGAACGTTAACCCCATTTGGATAACTATGCAAAAATGGTGATGGTAATTTCACCAAATTCCGTTCGTCGAAAATTATCATCAACGAAAATTTGTAGGGAGTTATGTACTTTATATGCATGATATTTGTTATTTAATACTTTTAAAACAATCCAATGACTGGCACCTGTGAAGTAGCGATTTAACGCAATGATATTGTTGAATTTTGCCAAACTTTTTCTACACAGCTCTGCCCTCTCCAGTGCACATGCGTATACATAGCATAGCAGCTCGCACAATTCTTATTTTTGCGCGGATTCTTGTAAACGGATGGAGCTCTTATGTCTATTTTATGTTATTCCACCGTAATTCCTATAGCCAGCTGGCTTCCATTCAAGCTGTACATATATTTGTGCGGTGTGGAGTGCTTTTACGTCTCTTTAAGTATGTACTGACGCTACACTTTTGAGAAATAGTAATGGCGACGACATAATGATGCTCTAATGATGGTTTTTGAAATATATCAACTAAGTTTATTTAATTTAAAACTATTACGGCGTTCATAATACTCAAAAGTTAACAGATCAAGAATCAAACTTTTTCATAACATTTAGTAATACAAAAATTATTCTACTTTGCCTCTAATTTACCTGCGTAAAAGTATAAACACCTCTCAAAATATCCATTCCGGAAAATGCATCGAAAGGTGACGCAATGTGAGCCCTAGATGACAATCTGCGAATGTTGTGAAAACTTTCCCTTATCGTTGGTCTCCTGATACTGCCTTGAACACGTTCGAGTCCCGTTTTCCCTATTAAGGAAACGGTTCGGGCCAATGGAGTATCGGTATGCATCTGCTCAGTGACTTTTGTTTCAACTTCAAGCGATCAGAAACTCTGACTGAAAACAAAATTGTTTAAAACCAGTTAGATGTTATCAATAGTTAAAATTTTGATGACTCCACTTACGTGGTAAGTGTTCTTCACTACCACGACGAACACTTATTTATTTGTATAGAATAACCGCGAACTATTGCTTATATATTATATTATAGAATATAAACACTGTAAAACAAGTTTAAAGTAAACCACCTTTAAGACATGCTGAACCTGCTTTGTTACTCTGTCAAGACACTTGTAAGCTATCCCTATTTTAAACTGGGGGGTAGTTCGATCAATGAAGACGTCTTTAACTTAATAAGTGTAGGCAGGTTCGCACAAATGCTAGAAACAAAGAGAAAAATGGGTTAATTGCTAAGCTTTATCTAATCCCAAGATCACCATTCTAATCCCATAGATGCCATTAAAGGATATCCTACTTTCGCTCTGTAATATGTAATTAATTTATAATTAAGTTTGCGTAAATTGGATCTCAATAACAGAGAATGGAATACACAACATTAACAAGCCAAAGTAGCTCATGCAAAATGACCATTAAGAATTGACCGAGAATTTGGGAATAAAAAAGCTCAAGATAATTAATTAGTAAAAGAATATTAACAGAAATATCCTCAAAACCAAAACAAAAATCTTTCAAAGATGATACATCCATACTGACCTTTTGTTTTGCCCCTAGCATGAAGTTTTTTGCACTAAAACACCCCCTAAGTAACTGTCTTCACCAAGTAGCTCCTCTCAAATCTGCTCGCATCTCCGCGCCAATCAAAGTTTAAACGTCAGATCGAAGCAACTAACATCAATATACTAACACCACCTAACTTCAAACGCAATCCATATAGTAAACCTTGGAACTTTTAGGCGATGATGCAAAATTTCGTGATTATTTTCGTTGTAGACTTCTGGAGCTGTATCGGTGTCCCCATAAAAATCATCCAGCTTGACAGGAAGACAAACAAACGGAGTATATTGTGATAGTGGCGTCTGGAGTGATTTCATAAATCTTTGGAAACGAAAATATACTTTGCACAGCAGAAAAAATATATATTAAAAATTTATTATGTTTAGTAGTCTGTAATCCTGAATGCAGAGCCAAAAAATTAGATTTCTTTATACAAATTAGAATAGTGTTAAACTACACTGACGAATGGACATGATAAATAAAAGTAAAAGTTTTAATACGCAGCTTTTAGTAGTTCTAACTTAATTTTAAAGGAGCCAATTATACAAATATAAGCTTTGATTGAATCACTAGCTCTAAACCGTTCCCCAAGTATTACGCTTGCACAATGATTTTTTTTACTCACAAGGAAACACCGGCAACCCTCACCGTGTTGAAACTACACAGACTGAACGAGTACCCTGGTGCACACCATTTTCTATTACTGCCCAATCCCCCGATTTTAGGGATTTGAATGATTTTTAAATTTTTGTAAATATCTCGGAAACTGTACAGATTTCTTCTCTTTTGTCGAATATAATTTACATAGTCTCAGAGATCACGCGAATTATATTCGGCAAGAAATAATAACGGGGCACCTGGTACTCCATACTCGATTTGAACTATTAGAAGAACCACGTGAAGCGCAATTTGTGGAAGATCTAAGTGAAGATGAAGATGGCAATTATAAAAATATTGCATGTGTTCCCGAAGAATGCGGCAGTGTTGTTGACTTAGATTACAAAATGAAAGCTGTAGAACTACTGGAAAAATGGTAAAACCCTGAGGCGTTTTGTAAGAACGTATTCTTTCTTACAAAATTTCAAAAAAGCATTGACGATGGAAAAATAATCCATGACATGGACCTTCAAAACTGGGCTTTAGAAGCTGTACAAGAAATTGGACACGACACGTTTAAAGCAGGACATTGGTGGATACGGCATTTCAAGAAAGTACATAATATATAATACAGAAACAGAAATTGGTGCTGTCCTGATACCAAAGTACTCTTTCAGTCTGTGCAATGTCATCGAAATCGGGATGTGCGGGTTGTTCCCTTGTCAGTAGTTTCCACCATGCAAACTGTAAATTACAAATTCAAAATTATTCTAAAATTCTTGCGGTAATTGTTGTTTTCTCACTAATCATTATGTATCTATGAATACAAACCGAAGTGAAATCAGAAATGGCAGGTAAATTTAAAGGAAAATGTGTTAGACACACTACGTCTGGCTAAGGTTTACCTTTGTTTAACCTGACAGGAATAATACTGAATGTTATCCCGCTGCTGACCTGACGAAGAACTTATTTTGCAAAGTTTGACCCTATCCGGATATACTATGTCCACTTCTTCTTTGTAGTTTCTACTGACGATCGCAATTCAGTTCCTAAAATACGTATCTAAAGTAATTTATTCATTGGAATGGTAATTGTATTTTAGTTCTTTTGGTTAGATAAAAACTGAATTACCTAACGTTCATTTCAATTGCAATACGTTAATATTTTCTACGTACACATTGCCTTATATTTTCGCGTGTGCAAGGTAATTTATCAAATTAAGTTGCTACGTATTAATTGCTCTAATTGTTTATTAATTTAATTCACTGTGCTGCTACTAGTTTCCTCAGGCGTGTTTGTGCTCCACAACAGTCAGTATGAACTTATATTATACTTACATTGTAATTACCATCACACTCAATAACCTTTTGCCAACGTGGCATCAACTATTGTATTCCGGTATTGTAGAACTCTATGGATTTTGAATCAAAAAATTGACGGACGGCATTTATTACATTAACTCGAGTTTTGAACTGTCTATGCTTCATACACTTGTCAACAGACCAAGAAAAAGTGGTAATCACTTGGCGAAATGTCAGGAGAATATGGAGGGTGTGATGGTAACATTTCCCAGTTCAGAAATTCTTTCCTGGGTCACTTTTGCGGTATACGGCCTGGCGTTATCCTGTGATAATACTACTTTCTTTCGATTGATTAAAGAAGGCTGTTCTTGGATGAGTGCTGCTTGTACTGCTGAAGTAGTTCATAATACAAGTTAGCACCTTTTGCCTCTTTCCGAAAACTCATAATTATCTCATTCCAAAAACTCATAATGGACAATTCCAGCAGCACAATAAGCACACTGTTCGGATTACTACTCCCGCACAAAGTATTAATTAATTCGGGATGACACGTGTTTCGGGAATACGGGTTCCCATTATCAAGTCGAATAACCGAATGACCACGAAAATAACTTAAACTAGAAACATGAACCACTTTCTCTTTTCTCTTCACTCCCTCTACCTACCCCAACACATATGAACAATTTTCTACTACGCCCCGAATGCACGAATGCTTAGAAGGACCACACACCCCTCAAGAGTCTCAACAGTGCGCTTTTATTGCTCATACTAAATCCTTCAGCACAGAAGAAGACAGAGGTGCTGCTTCTCGATTCAGAAGGTTTTTGTTCTTTTTAATATAAATGGATTCATAAGCATCTAGCTCGCGCGTCTATGTTACCGATTAGTTTTAAATTATCTGTATTTATATTATGTCCCGCGAGCTAGATGCTTATGAATCCATTTATATTAAAAAGAATAAAAACCTTCTGAATCGAGAGAGGCGCCTCTGTCTTTTTCTGTGCTGATGGATTTAGTATGAGCAATAAAAGCGTTCTCTTGAGACCCGGTGTGTGGTCTTTCTAAAAATTCGTGCATTCGGGGCGGAGTAGAAAATTGTCCGTATATATTGGTATGGGTAGGGGGAGTGAAGAGAAAGTGGTGCATGTTTCTAGTTTAAGTTATTTTCGCGGTCATTCGGTTATTCGACTTGATAATAGGAATCCACGTATTCCCGAAAAACGTGTCACCCCGAATTAATTAATACTTTGTGTGGGAGGAGTAACCCGAACAGTGTGTTTAATTCCTTTTGTTGTCCACGAAACACACAATAAAATCTTGTCTGGGTGCAGGCAAGCTTTTGGGGTGTTTGGTACCGAATCAGTAGGCGATGACCAATGATACCAACCCTTACAATTTCAGTACAATATCCACTTTTCGTCGCAGGTTAACAACCTGCGGAATTGGTTCATTATCGTTGCGTGAAATGTTTGGCGAACAAATGGTAGGTAAGACGACTTAATTTCTTATCATTTGACAATCATGTGGGTCCCATTTGTTTATCTTTCACCTCTTACTTAGCTGATGAACGTGCAAACGAATTAGTTCATCACTCACATTGAACCTCTCTGCAAACTCTTGGTACATTGTACTGGAATTTTCCTCCACGACCTGTTGAATATCCTCGTTGCTAATGATCTGAGATCTCCTGAAGAAAATTGTTTGAACCACTTGTGTGCTTTTCGGTCACTTACGGCATCGTCTCCGAATGCTGTACATATTTTTCGCACCGCCATTGCAACACAAAACGTGTGTGTATCCGATAAAAGAAGGATTCATTCATCATTGCATTTAATATGCAATTATGCAAAGATATATTATTATTATTAATAGGTCGTTTGGAAACCCCGCTAACCATAAATATATTTATGATAAAAATAGTACTTCCTTAAGGCTTAGCTAGTATTCCCGAAGTTCACTCTTCATCGCCAACTAGCGAATGTTAATGACCGTAATCCAAACCCTCAGAAGAAAAGACGATGAAAAATCTTTGCTTGTTACATAAAACTATATTTAGATTATTTAACTAACTTATTATACTAGATTCGGAATCAATAATCGTATCTTTATTTAAAACTAAAATTTTTTTTTTATAAAACGTATGTTTGTAGTTTTATATGCTAATAACAGTATCACCTTTCCCTGAATACCACATACCCATTAATTTCCTTTACATGGAATGGGTTGTAAACCAGTAGTATGATTGCCAGTTTTTATGGCTAACATATTAACAGCCCATTCCATTCGAAATAATTTAACGAAATAATAGTCAAAGTAGGTATGTGTAAATTCACTTTTCATAAAACAGTTCTAAACAGTAACAACAGTAAACTTAAGTGCTTAATTCCTCAAAAAAACTCGGTTACACGTATACTTACATCATCAAAATTATTAAAACATAAGATACTACAGTGATCACGTGAAGGATGGAATAAATTCATTTAAAATTCAGGTGTTTCTTTCTTGAAGAAACGCTCGGACTGTTTTATCAAATGTTGGAAATGACCTCCACCAACTTCCTGGCAGTATCCGAGACGATATTAAAATTCCTGCAAAACGTTATATATATAAAATAATTTGAAAATGTGGATTTTCGTCGGCTCCCCAACGGCAATTCTGCGAGCTTACAACTACATTGGAAGGAAAACTGAACTCGCCACAAAACAACACATACTTCGCTAATGGTCGTGGTTCTTCCATTTTTCTAATTTTTTAATAAGACCATCCAATTCTGTTAGCATATATAACTTGATTCCATATTTATGTTTTTTTATTCTTTATTGCCTGAAATTCAAGCGCCCTGGATAATACAACAATGAGGTATTGATTCATTATCTGGGGGACCTCTTGCGAAATGAAGACATCGCAGAATAATCATAAATATGTTTCTGCCCATGTCCGAGGGGAAGAGTGATATAGTAGACAAGATATCTTTCTTCTTCCAATAGTCTTGAATTCGGGGCATTTCAACTATACCCATGCGACATATGTAACATGCCCAAGAACAAACGTAACTCGTCGGGTGCAATAAATTTCCTGATCTGGAGCTGTAAAACTATACTGAACATAATAGGGGCGTCCAATAAACTAACCCTGATCTGGGTCCCGGGTCACTCCCTCATTCAGGGTAATGAGGCAGCCGGCGCCCTTGCAAAAGAGGGTGCTGCGGGTTGTTTCCAGGGTCCAGAACCGGCAATTGGCATATCAATTTCGATACCTAAATTTGCTTCTGGTTAAAACAGAAAGTACTCCAATTTTGGAGCAGTTCTCCTGGTTTGGCACATGCGAAGGAGTGTATTTCACCCAAT
>JARFOC010003064.1:0-11400 GCA_031763485.1 Osmoderma eremita | reverse complement strand
CTAACATTATCTTCCTTCGTAGATTCTGCTGAGGATGGCCGAAATACGTATCCAGGAGTTCTTCACTCATCGAGGTGATAAGGGTATTTTTTATTTTTTTTACTATCGATGACAGTATAAAAGAATAAATTATTTATACTTGATGAATAATGTTAAATATAAATACTGCAACAATACTTTGTAAATATTGTGTTAGTACTTGTATTACTATTATTCTTAAATTTTGAAATGTTTAATGATTAAACCTATTAATAATATACAACCAGAAATTCCGTTGGCAAAACTTAACATATAACTCCTGGATTTACGGTGTTGCATGCATGTATAAAACTGACAGTTTTACACACAGCTTACAAGCGCAAGATATAATTTACTACCTGTCTTACTTTGGCTCTTTGTTATTATATTATTTGAATATGCAGGCAATTATTAGAACGACTCGTATTGCATTTACTTGAAGGAATGTCGTGATATTTTATAGAATTTATGAGGTTACCTTCGATTATTTCCGTCTTAATTTTAGTTTCGGCAAACATTGCAACTTATTGTTAGTATAAAATAATAGGTTAGGGTGGCTTGAAATATCAAGAACTAAATCAAAAAGTGCCCTTACCACCTTAATGAGTGAAAGACTCTAGATATATCGATTTAGGTGGTAGGGGAATTCTTTGGTGTAGTTCTATTGGAATTTAGGTCTTAAATTAAGAATTAAATTTAGCTTTGTTATTGCTTGAATTCTGTTTGTCGCTCTCGTTTCATGATATTTACTTACTTAAATTGGTCTCTGCACCAGTGCCACCAGATTTGGAAGAAGATCTAACAGTTTTAGAAACATATACTAAACTTTTTAGCTCGGGAGGGTGCATAGCGTGTATCTATAGACCCGGTCTTTTGCAACTTTCTTTCCATATCTTTCCGAGGCAAATCGTGCGGTTTAATAAAGCCATATTTGGAAACTAGACAGCAGAGTACTCTTTTAATGTTAGGAGGCAACAGATTGTTGTCTGAGTGGGATCGGACCGAGCTGGGTATACCTCAAGGATCGATCTTGGGTCCCATTCTGTTCTTGGCATACATTAACCATCTCCCAGAGATTCGAGATGTAAACATATCGCAATTTGCTGACGACACTTCCATCGTTTTGAGGGCACCAACTATAGGTTCGTTATCCGTCAACGTTACACACACATTGACCTATGTATGTAGAAGAATGGCTGAAAAGTAATAGTCTACAACTTAATATCGGAAAAACAAACATTGTGCTCTTGTCCAATACAGCAGCCGAGATCAGTATCAAGTACAAGGGAAATGCACTTGCCTCGGCGGAAAACGTAACGTTTCTGGGACTGAAGATAAATAAGAAGCTGGACTGGAAAACTCACATCGATCATCTTGTGCAAAGGATTGGGGGCTACTCCTATGCATTACGAGTTATATCAGCTTCATGTAGGTTAGGTATAGGATACGGTGGCTTAAAATAGATTTAAGTTAAAAAAATACCCCCTACCACCTTGTTGAGTAAAGAACTCTGAATACGCATTTCGGCAACTAAGTTGCCATCCTCAGCAGAAAACCACAAAGGAAAAAATATAATGTCAGGCGTAGCACTCCGAGAACAATCCTGGTCTTCCACCACTTTCAACATTGCTTAAGCAATTGCTGAAATGCGTATTCAGAGTTCTTTACTCAACAAGGTGGTAAGGGATATTTTTTAACTTAAATATATCAGCTTTAGTTAGCGTAGAGGCCGCGATGTGTTCGTATTACGCCTACGTTTATTCGCATTATTTTCTGGGGTGATAGTGTGAACGCGAGTCGTGCTTTCGTCCTACAGAAACGGTGCCTAAGAAGTATATTTAAATTAAAACGAAGAGAATCATGTAAAAGTACTTTCAAAGATAAGAATATACTCACCTTATCTTCTATTTATGTGTTGGAGTGTGTGCTATTCGCAAGAAAACATTATGCAGAACATTTTCAACAATATGAAATGAAACTTCAATATTCTAAGTGAGAAATCGAAAATAACTTTTTAAACATGCCTCAAAAACAAAATACAGTAAAATACAAAATGGCGTTGACTATAAGGTCATAAAAACATATAACCATACCTCTCTTCGGATTAAAGAATTACCTTTAAATACGTTTAAATTACGGATAAAGAGACACTTGCTAACAAACGCATTTTACACGCTATTTTAATACTATTTTCTTGATTAATTAAAGAAAAATCTATGTTTGTTTGAGTATGTAAGTTTAGCTTGTATATGTACACTGAATGTTTTACCAATAACCCCTGACGTGTTCTATAGTATTGTATGATGGAATAAACTATATATTATTATTATTATTATTATTTTGGGTGTTTTGTTGTGTTTCTTTCAATTTAACTCCTCGCTTAATCGCTGCTGCCCTTACCTGTTCCAACTACATCCTTCACGGTCGATTTCTTGCTTTGTTTTTAGTTGTTTTAACCTCGAACAGATGTCTAACTAGCCTTTCTTCTGGCATACTTCTCACGTGTCCACACCACCTCATTCCTTAAAAATTTCTATTTTGATATCTTTAGGTATTTTGTTTTGCCCAAAGAGGAGTTTTTAATACTGTTAAATAGCTTCCTCCAACTGTTACTCTTTCTTCTATTTCGTCATCTATTCAACCAACTTCGCTCTTCATTCTAAGTTGAAATTTTGCACTTTCTTTGTTAAAAACATAACTAAATTGTTCGTAGCTCTGTTTTGCCAACACAATATTTCCGTACCTAATTCCATTATGCTTTGGTAATAAATTTTAACAGCTTCCTCGTAGATTAAAGATTCTCATGGTATGCTAGCCAGAGATAATTAATTAATATTAGTGGCCTAATTGCATTAGCCACAGATCTACACTGACGACGCGTTAATGTATAACTGGTTGCCTACTATATGGCTAAACGTTACTTGTACCTGTAATGTGTAACGTTACAAAAAAAAAATTACATTATACACCATATTTATTCCATCATGTCTTTGGAAAAGAACTTCAGCAATCGCACCCTTAAATATCCTAATTTTCTGTCATTATATTTGCCACCTCACTTTGAACAGCTTCACTCCCTTCTTTCATCTTTGCCATTTAGGCGCAACCGTTTAGTATCACTTCCGGGTGACGCCTAAATATCCACGAAGGTAATTACAAGAAACGGCAAGGATGCGAGTTAAGAAGGTAATTAGTGTAGTTGGGTACATTGTGTGCGTCCCCCATTCCGACCAGGTCATATATAACGACTAGAAAGGTACTGGAGCCACCTCAAGTCGCCATTATTCGGAATGTCTGTACAGGAATTGCGTCCTAACGTCTCCTGGGGTCGTTATATACCTTTCCAGTTAGGTCGATTCGTAGCAGTTGGAGAGAGAAGAATAGAGGAGCGAAAGACTCTATTATTAAGCCAATGCGAATTACAACACCGCATCTAGAAGGATTATCCGTCAACGAGGAATGCGTTCCCGGTAATGTCGCGTAGTTTCGTGCGCTGTTGGAACCCCTCGCTGGCGGTACACGAGAGGACGCAGCACGTAGAACGCTTCTATGTAGTGGCAGTAATAGCACTCACACCTCCGCTTCATGGGCGAATTGTCTGGGAGTCAATCGATAGACGAGGAAGAGGAGAGGAAGCGACCTGGAGAATTCTGCTCGCGGTGGTCGTATTAGAGCTCAGGGGATTTCGTCAAGTCTGAATTCGTTATTTCGTGTTGCGGAAATAGTTTGAGAACGGAACTCGATAGTTAATTCCCGCGAGGCGGAGCGAATTTCACGATGAATTACCTCTATTTGCATACGGAGGAGCTCAGCTTAGCAAGGAAGAAGAACAAAACGTAACACTGCTTATGTACGCTTCTTCTGATCTTAACGCTAACGCCCTGTATTGTTTTGTACGCAAGAAAAGATGCTTACTTGCTGTGTACGTTTGAATTTGTAATTTTTGTAAAGAAAATAAATTATCCGTGCGGATTGTAGGTAGCAAGCCATCTAGCGGCGGTTAGTTTAGACGCGGCGGTCCATAGCGATCGGTTATCGGATATCGCCACAGAAATCGATAAATCAATTAAATCTAGGGTCAGGCGTAGTAAGCGCAGTTAGTGGTCACAATGATTGAAGTCACACCTATTGTTGAATTTTGCGGGGCAATTGGTTTTGGAAATTAATTCTTGCGGAAATATGTATGGAAGAGGGATTACATTCATCACGTTCGATTGGGGAACGTTCACAAGATTTTTGTGGCATAATAGACTCAACACGTGGAGCACACACCAAGCCACACACCAACAAAGTAGTAATAGCTAATCCTTCCTTTTTCTTTGTTTTTCTTTTGTGATGACACGTGGTAATACCAAAATATAGTTTTAGGGCTTTTATTTGTACCTCCTCGATTTTGGGGTTTACAATCACATTTTTTTTTGTACTTGTCAATTGAAGTGGAATTTTGGGATAAATCCATACTCAAACCAGCTTATTGGACGCGGTCTGTCGAGCCGAATAGTGGCCCCGATTCCTATTGTCTGCAGCCTCTGCCGGAAACCGGCTCACCTGAATTTGAGGCACGATCTTGACAACGAACAGGTCAAATTTCCCCACTTATTGTTTTATTTGGCGTACGATCTATTATAGATCGATTTGATTTAATATATATCTTGTTTTATTCCTGATAAACTACTTAACTTTGGATTTAAATAATTTCGTTTGCCTTCAGCCGCACTGTATTATTGTGTAAAGTTGAATGATCACCTATCTCTTTGTTTTACGGTTCCAAAGGGCTTCACCCGGTCGAACCTGTCATTGTTTAAATAGTGTAATCCAACATACCCTCGTAATTCTTTTCTTATCTTTACATTTCTCTTATATATATTCATTATCAATACACATATCAGATTATACGCCAAAGTTTTGACTTATTTAATGAATTTTGGAAGAAATATCTAAATAATTAGTTCTAACCCTGCCGGTATTCATCCCCAGTTCTTCCGTACACGGAATCTCGGGGTAAAACCAATTTTAACGGAAGTGGCGCCACCTCTTTAACCCAGCCGTCTCCACTAAACTGGCCGCAGTAACCCCGAGTAGGGTGGGTACCAATTAAGGGTTACGTTGTATTCTCCTTGTACATTTTGTGGCGTCATTAGATCTGACTGCCGTTTGTGGCACGTCAGAAATTCTACGAGAGGAGTTCCACAAGGAAATATGGTTGGACCTTTCTTTATTTTTGGGTGAGTACGAGGGTATTCTGATAAATACCTGTGTTCAGAAACACAATGCAATTTTTCGCATATAGTTATTTTTCGACATGATCTCCTTCTAGCTCTATACACGTAGTCCAACGATGTTCTAACTTGTTTAAGCCATCCAAATAAAAGTTGTGAAACTCTGCAAAAGAGGCCTCTGCATCCGAAATAACATCTTCATTCGACGGAAACCGCTTTCCATGTAGATTAGAAAAACAAAAAGATTACAGAGGGCTAATCTGGCGAATATGGTGGATGGTGCAACAATTCGTTCCGGTAACTGGGCCAGTTTTGCTGTCGCAAATGCTGATGAGTAAGTCGGGGCGTTGTCATAATGAAAGAGGATTATTTTCTTCGCTAGGTGTGGCCTTTTTTCCTCTTTACTTCAGCGTCGAATCCGTCCAATAGATTATTGACTCGTGATCGTTCTTCCCTTATCCGAATAATCTATTGAGATGATACCTCGCGAATCCCAAAAAATCGCCGGCATAACTTTTCCGGCTGGTGGTATCGTCTTTGCCTTTTTTTGTCACGGTCGCTGAGAGAAACCCACTGGCACAGTGGGTTTCTCTCAGGGTTCAGTCGGCACGACAGAGCTTTGGTTTCCGGCGTGTAGTGATGAATCCATGTCTTATCAACGGTCACATAACGCCGCAGAAAGTCACTCGTATTACGGAACCCGCTTAAACATGGCCAAAGATTGCGTTGAAGTTGTCACGCGATTCCGTTTCTGATCAATCGTTAGTAGTCACTGACCGGTATTGTTCTTTTTCCATGATTGCAAAAATACATACACTTAGCCACTTTCAACAACTATAAAAACTAAAGCACTTGATGAATCTTCCAGAAATTTTGATAGATGTCGATTCTATAGTCGTGTGAGTACTATTCTATAATAGTACTTACAGTCTACAGTCAGGTAATGCAAATTCTCACACAAAGCGCCATCTGTCGTCAAACACGGGTATTTATCATAACATCCAGAACCAAAATTCAATTTACAAAAAAAACGACATCTCAAAAAGATTTTCTACACTCAAGAACAAAGCATTTTTTCTTCTTCAATTCCTGATCATCGTCATAGCGATGCGCGGATCAGCGCCCACTTAAACCGGAACCCCCGCTTTATTGAGTTCTTTTCGGTCGTGGCGTTGACATTTTCGAGGTATTTTTCCCCGGGATTTTCGATTGCTTTCGGGGTGCCACCCCAGGCCTCCGGCAATATTTCCGTGCGCCCTGCCACGCTGTTTAAACGATCCCTGCGGTGCTCTAAACGGCTAGAATCTTATGCGTAACCGTCGGTTGGACCGGTGCGGGCCAGGTCGTCCTGAAAGAAGTTTTGAAGGTCCGCCCTCGATATTTGGGAGAATATGCGATATGAGTGGCAATAATGCTGCGGTTTTAGATGCTTTTAGTGGTATTTTCGGTTGTTTTGGCGTGCGAATGGGTATATTAACTTTTTTTATTAACGTTTTCTGATAAAAATATGCTTTTGTGTCTTGTATCTGTATAATAAGGTTTTTGTTTTAATGCAAGAACGTATTTTCTGTATTATATAGTATACTATCGTATGCCTAGATACTAACCTAAATCCAAATGTCTCAGGTAATGGGTTCTGTGTAGGGTTTAACGGGTATAATACGTGGCTCGAGCCTTTCCCGATAAAATGCCATACGTCGTAGTGGTGCGAGTTAACTCGGGATGCCCTAGATATCTTGGTCGGCCGTACACCGTAGGCGAAATGAATGCATACATATTATACATACGCCTAGCGTACTGCTTTTTGCTTGAGGGAATGATTGATTTGACCGGAATACTTTCTCTTCTGAAATATAATTTATACGAACACTTGTATTTTATTATCTTGTTCAGTAAGGACATTTAAAAATAATTTCTCCTTGTCTTCTTTTATTTAGATTTTTTATATAAAGTACTTCAATTACACTAATATTACAAATGCTAATACAATTATCTTTAAACGAATCAGGTCCTACTATTTAATTAGTAATTTGGATAAAAAGTAAATTTAATTTTTTAAATTTATTACTGTGTTTATATATTAAGTCCAGTTCTACATACATATGTATATATAACATAACGAAGAATTGATCACAATAGATCTACCTTTTTATAGACTGTGAATAATGTTTCTTTTATTTGCTTGTATTGGTTCTTAAATTAGGAATATTATTTTAGTGACAAAAACTTTGAGACACAATTTCTATTATACTATCAAATTTATTAAATATTTCAATAGACTAAAAGTCTGAAAACCTAATATTTGGTAGAACGTATCAAATGTACTTAAAAACTTTTTTTAACATCTCAAATGTTTGACTGCAAGATAATCTGAGACAACCAATTTGTTCTAAATCTATTGATATGTACTTTTCTCTAATATCCTCTAAAATTCTGAAACAGTGACTCTCATTTCAATCTGATCGTGACAATAAGTAACAGGCATACGGAAATAACGTCACATCGACGTTTGCTGGTTTAGGTAGCTACTCGACTCTTTATTTGGTACGCAGACGAAAAAATTACACAGTAATTAACCATTACAACTTCCGGCTGTGGTTTTTTCTTCCGACCGCGTAAAGGGAATTGCAGCTGCAACCGTGTAATTTCCCATTTGAAAAATGACCCGGCTAATAAACAGTTTTCGAACAATTTAAGCATTAAATTACCGGGTATTGTTGGGCCAACGGAAGCGACATACAATTGCGGGGGTGTGCTCTGCTCGACTTGCCAATTTTATTATGTATAGTTGAGGAAAAAGCGCGGATTTTCCGTACAGGGAGACACAAAATCGTGCGTAGGCGATATGTAGAAATGCATCGCTGCAATGGTGATTTCGATCCTACAATTCTCTTTGGGGTTAATGATAGTTATTTGCTAGTTCTTTTATGGGGCCATGCAATTTTATACTTGTAAGTATTTGCCGAAATGAGAAGTAAATGCTCGAATACTAAAATAAGTGCTAAATTACGGAGTAAAATTGTTCTATTAGTTAATGCTAACTAATGGAGTTGATTGGATTGAAATGTACGACTGAATTGTCAAATTGTTTTTGGCAAAAAATTGTTGAACACCATGTTCTCTCTACAATTTAATAGGTTTGTATTTCTCTTTCTAATATGTCGTTCCAAATTCAACTAAATAACTTAGGCAACAGTAAAGATAGCAAGGACTGTGGGGCAGCACGATAAACACACTGTTCGGATTACTCCTCCCGCACAAGTATTAATTAATTCGGGACGACACGTGTTTCAGGAACACGTGGATTCCCCGAATTCGGTAACCGAGTTGATAATGGGAATCCACGTATTCCCGAAACACGTTGCGTCCCGAATTAATTAATACTTGTGCGGGAGGAGTAATCCGAACAGTGTATTTAACTTAGGCAACAGAAATAGATTTAGTATTTTTTTATTTCAAAACAGTGAGCCACTAGAGTTCCTTTTACGAGTTATATCGCCAACTTATGTTTCAAACAAGGCCTGTTCAATGAAAAAATTCAATTTACAATTGCCAATATCCGCGCTAATAATTCATATTTCAAAAATCATAGAAAAATTGATGCATACTAGGATTATCAGCTTTTTTGTTAAATGTAAGATTTTTCATGAAAATCAAAGTGGATACATGTAGAAAAAATCCGCCTCTCGGACAACGTTTCAATTACTAGAATGAATACTGTCCGGGTTTAATAATAAATAATTTACAACTTACGGTTTTATGGATCTATCCAAAGCGTTTAACATGTCAGAAATAAATTATGATATGTACTCAAACAGTTACCGTATTCATAGTAGAGATGTGTCGTTCCGACCGAAGTCGGTACAAAAGAAGGAATCCGAACTTGGTACAAAAGGAACGATTCCGCAATTTTCACCGATATCGGTCCGACTCTCGTCTCTGGACACGAATGTGTACTGTATACATTCTATGCTTTTACGGTATATCCTGTACGGCATTAACGAGATGTGTCGGTCCGATTAGTAAGTAAAGGCAAAATCAGGAATGTTTGTAGTTTGTTTGTTTTGTTTGTTTGTATCCTAACGCAGAGACTTAACACTGCGGCCTTGAGGCCTATTGTATCACTCTACATTAGGTTTGTGTACGTGTGTATCGTGTGTGTGTGTGAAGTTTATGGCTTGTTACTGCCTCTTCTCGCCGTAGAGGGTAGCAGTGTTGATTTAATCCTCAACACTGAAGGGTACCGGGACGGATGTTTGTAGTTACATCAGATATATTTATGACATATCTTAACTAGCTAGGACATATGTTATATACTTTTATCTCGGTTTTGTATACGTTTGCTTAGATATTACGCTTGTCTTCTCTTTAACGATGGATTAATGACGCAACTACAAACACTCCTGATTTTATGTATCTGTTTTCCTGCAAATTAGTAGAATCTCGTATTCAGATTTATTATCACATTCCTTATTATTTAATTGTTAGGATGATACTCATTTATTTGGTTTGTTTTATTAATTTTTTCCTTTTTGTATTACTCCCTGGCTGCTTCTGCAGGTGCTGGTGACCTGCACAGAAACTTTGAGTTATACAAGGCCTGTCCTAGAGCTGTGTTCCAGTTGTACAGGATGCACTCCTGTAAACCAATATTTAGAGATACTATGGTACTTACCTTACCATCCATTTACATATTAGAGTCTGCACTTCTTATAATCACTACAGCGAAATTTTTAAAAACATGAACTCGACCATTAGCGTGACACAAGAGGAGAGGTTAAGTGTAATTTGCTGCCAACTAGAACCCATTTATCAAAGCAGCTAAACCATTCTGTATGGCAAAATATTTAGTCATTTGCCGCAGTCATTGAAACGAATGCCTTTGCCCGAATTTAAAAGTGAATTAAAACTACACTTAGCCAGTAAAACATTTTATACACTCAATGATTTTTTAATCACACCTTGGGTATTTTAAAATTGTATATATACAATATGTGTTTTGTTAGTTCTGTTTGTTTTTTTTGTATTATTGAATTATTTCTTAATGTACATACATGATATATAATTTATACTTTTAGACGACTTTTATGCACTTCATACATTATGGAATGCATTATTTATTTATTTATTTCCTATCCATCAAAGCCCCAATTTAGACAACATGATTTGATATTTGAACGGAAATTTAAATTAGGCGAAATATACTAAGTCAAAAACAAAATACCGGTATTCCAAAATTTCGATACCTACATAAAAACATACATAAAATATTCGACCGAGATGGAAAAGGAAAACTTGCAGCAAATCCCCAGAATTGAAGAAGTAAACAGACACTCTGTGAGAGTTCATTTCTCACCACTTCAGCCGTTCGAGTTTTCGTATATTTTCTCGCCAACACCACCTGATCTGGCGCTGTTTATCTGGCAACACTTTTTCTCCCTTAAAGCGCAATTCAAATTTATACTTTTCATGTGCGAATAAATTTAGTGTATATTCGAGTTTGTCGTCTACACTAGCGAGTTAGCAGACGCGGATGTTTTTCTAAACTAAAAAGTGTGGAATTATGTATTCGTAGCGTAGAAAATCGTGAAACAGAATCGCAATAAACTATTTCGTTTCCGAGATATTCATATCCATCTTTTTAAAGGAACAGTTCATAACATCTTTTAATGGATGTTGTAGCGTTAATATTTATATTTGCGGCCAACCTCTTCAAAAGTTGTCCAAAGATTGTCTAGAGAACTGTTTTCGACAGTCTTTAGATAACTTTTGAAAAAGGTAAACAGCATCATTTTCAGCGAAACGTCAAGTATAAACTGAGCAAGTAGACATTGATTTTTACTCCAAATAGAAACTCGGCTATGTCAACTAATTTAAACACACATTTGGTAGGTCTTGAAATTTATGTTTATTACACATATAATGTTAAATAACTCGTTTGATTTAGTAAACTATGTGATTATTACGGAATATTAAAAATATACTGGTAACCAAGTAAACATTGCAAAAAATTGTTGTTATTTGATTTTCATTTAAAACATTGCAAAATAAATAAGATATGAACAAAGTAAAAAAAATAAAATACCCTTACCACCCCGATGAGTGAAGAACTCCTGGATACGTATTTCGGCAACTAAGTTGCCATCCTCAGCAGAATCTACGA
>JARFOC010003054.1:0-11401 GCA_031763485.1 Osmoderma eremita | reverse complement strand
GTAATTGAAGTAATTTATACAAAAAAGTAATATTTATAGTTACGATTACGTCTAAGCTACTTCAAATAGGTTCCCGTCTCGGTTTCAGTTACTTTGGTGCTAGTTGGGTTGTGATCTCTGAAAATTTTTTGAACCACTTCTGTGCTGTTCGATCACTTACGACCTCATCTCCAAATGCGGTACATAGTTTTCGCGGCCCCACTGCAGCTTTGGCACCAAGTTTGTACTCATAGAATAAACAACCTCGCATTCAAGTTTAATTCGTTGCCATTTCCAATAATTTAAAACTAGGAATTAAACAAACAAAAAACAAACAAAATGTGTATGTATCCGATAAAAGAAGGATTCGTATTAAAGTAGATGACAGATAACAAACATGTGCTATCGATCAACAACTTAAGAAATATTCATAGCGCTCTAAACAAATACCGCACGAAGTTATTTGGTTACCTGATGTATACACAATATACGTAAAAAAATTACAATTGGTCAATAATAATAATGATGGGAAAATATACATCTCTCTAGATCACAGAAATAAAAATAGGAAAAAGGTAAAAAAATAAATAAAACAACTTTCTATAGTCAGGAATAACCTAGAAGTAGTTCGTTCCCACTCTAATCCAATAAGTCTAATGACGTTGTACCACAACTATTGTTGGTTAAATAATTATTAGATATACAGTGAAAGCTGTACTCGCGGACAGCTCTTACAAGCGGACATCTCTCGCAAGCGGACACAAAACACCAATAGCCAAAAAAAATCATAATAAATTCTCTGTATCGTAATAAATCTTTTAATTAAACACGTGTCGTCCCGAATTAATAAATACTTTGTGCGGGAGGAGTAATCCGAACAGTGTGTTTATTGCCTCACAGTCCTTGCAATATTTACTACCAACAAATCGGAAATCCAATAGAAAGGCATGGATGACGCCAGATACCATGTCTGAATGGTTGCGGCAATTTCATAAGAAAATGAGACCTCAGAAAAGAAAAGATCTTTTATTCTTAGTTGATACAGCATCTCATCTTTGAGATTTGAATTTAACGAATGTTAATATAATTTTTTTACCAAACACATCTGTAGAATGTCAAGCTTTGGATCAGGGCATAAACCAAAATTTCAAAGTTCATTACACAGGCTTTATTTTGGAGCACATATTATCAAAAATGGATGCAGCCAATTCAGCATCACAGCTGGCAAGATCTATTAATGTACTTGAGGCTTTATACTTCATTAAAGGGGATAAAATTAAAGCAGCGGTTATTAAGAATTTCTTTCGTAAAGCAGCATTCGTAAGAGATAATCCCATCCTTGCAGAGTTTAATGCCGAGGATGGACTATCATTGTCAACACTTTTAAATCTACAAAACGGATTCGCCGAATTCAATCAGAAGTCCCTGATTCGACAAAAACATATCATGAAGCACTAAAGCAAATTGCCCATTAGAAACGCTTTTCAAGAGATGACTATACCGTTTCAACATTTGAAAATCATCAGTTGAAATGAAAGCAAGCTAAGTTTCAACAGACGAAAATTTATAATTTCTCTTTAACCCATGTAATTTTTTTTTACTTAATATATACATACATAAATATTGCAGTGTTACAAAATTGACTTTTATATAGCACTAACCTTGAAATACGTTAATGTCAGAATGTGACATTAACGCACATATGTTTTAAAATACTGGTATGACAGCTGGGTTCGTTTGTTACATCTGATGGATCTAGCCGGACGAAAACACTGGGACCATGAGCGTCCGCTTATGAGAGCTTTCACTGTATTTAAGTACTAATTGTTAGATATATATTGACTTCGTAATAATTCTACGGCATAAACAACTTATGTAGAAAGGCAATGATTTTCACATATACTGTTAAATATTTTTTGTTATACATTTGAATTTATTTGGCAGCTTTCACTTAAAACTAAGCCGTCCACTCGCGCTACAACGTCATAATAGGATTAAATTTAACACGAGAAATTAGCAGAATTTACATCGTGTATACCGTGCTACAACCAACCAGATTGTATAAACTTTGAGGGCAAATAAATCACCGAGCTAGTATTTGTATTCAAAACTTATATATTTTAATAATCAGCGAACGGATACGAAATATATGATAAAAGATGTATGTATGTTTGTGACGGTATGAATGTCAACTCAAACACGGTGATACCTAAAAATGTTAGCTTGCAAAATATGTCATATTGTAAGAGTAATAAGGGATGTAGGTAATAGAAAGTGAATAGCTACATCTCCGAAAATTCAATTACCCATTCGTGTTATTCGTATTATAATACATTAACCCTAGTGGGTTGGACAATAAGTATTGGCAACACTTCTGTAATTGTATAGTTTAATTATCAGATGAAATGGTAGAAATGTTAATGTAACGATATTTACTCACAGGAAACTTTGGAACGTCAACTTAGTTTTAAATCTTAACCAGAGAATACGAATCGTCAAGAAGATTTCGATTAAGTTAGTAGTAACGTTAATTTACTACTAAAGTTTATTTGCCAATGCATACACCCTTATCAAAATATTTGTGAAAGACAAAAGAAAATCCTTGTGTTACACTTAGGAAATCCAATACTATTTTTGGTGGTTATCAAATGGCAGTACAATAATATTTCTTATTTACTTTTGAGGGATAAAGAAACACGCCAACATTTTATAGAATACTAAGAGACATTGACTTGAAATAGTAGAGCTAAATCAAACCACTTCAATGGGTAAACAAATGCAAATAAATACTTATTAGTTGTCATTCGCAGTAGGCACTAAAGGAAGTCGCCTTAGACACCTCGGGTTCCTTACATTTCGTGAAAAATAATTTTCATTTTAAAATCATAATCTTTTTCAGTTTTTGGGTTTTAGATAAATGCAATTTTCTTTAAAACCAAAAATCGGTTGCAGAATCCCAGTAGTCTATTTTGGATATTTGAACATGCACAAATATTTGGGAGATTTAGATTTTTAAAGAAATCAAAGATGGAAGTTTTTCCTATATGGTGCGAACAATATGGCGGGCACGGTATATATTGCTATGATCTTTTACAGCATCTTCCAGTGATTTCAAAATTCATTGTTAACGTATCAGATTTGCGTGCCGGGGACGCTAAAATATTTATCATCAGGGTTAATTAAATGCGCACAGGACTGTCATCTATACGATTGTTATTTGAATTTAATATTAGAATATATCCAGGGACGGATGATGGGTATAAAAAAAGTTACTAAATCAAAGAATAAAAAGAAGAAGACTATGTAAATTTATATAAAAACATTACACATTTCACAACACAACACAACAGAAAGGTTTGGAGGAATTCCATACATTACATCATGGATCTACAAGACCAAGAACGAAACGCCAGTGCAGTTAACCCAACCCAAGTTGCCACCACAGAGTCCGGAGCCCAAAGCGGAAAACCGTTAGCTGATAACACTGGTTAACAAGATTTTTGTCCCAAGCACAAAAATGCCTGATTCCCATATACGTTTGCGTGCTGAAATCAATTATAAATTCAGAATTTCTCCATCACCCTTAGTTTTTATGTTCCAAGATTTTCGCTTATCCATCTAAAATATTCATGTATAAATATGTAGTATAACAGAACATGTCTTGACGTGTTAAGACCTGCGTTTCCCATTCCTAGACAGCACCTCTTGTTATTTCAGTTGTTGACAAGAGCTCAAGGACTGAGCATATACGCTGACGTTGTTAACGTTTTAAAGGGTGTTGCGTTGTGTGAAACCGCGAACATTTGATCACCTGTAAAAATGCCAAGGAAATGTGTAAAGCATTATAGCATATTATCCGATAGTTAGTAGTAGTTAGATATAGTTGTAATTTGATATTAAGAAATGCAAATCAAAAAGAACTCGACTTTGAATTATGATAGAATGCGTTTTATTCTATAAAATTATAAAGCAAAAATCCATATTCTGTATCGTCTCCTATTCATACAATTTTGTGTAGCCAGTGTCAATAAAAATAACAACTCGGATAGCAACAACAATAATAACAATCCAGCTAATGGTTTTAGAGGTTAGGTATTTACGACAGGATATTCAAATGGGGCCTTTTTAAGCGCTCAAAGAGCCGTATTATTCGTTTAATGGCGTGTTTCGTCGAAATATCCTCCGTATCGTTGCATAAAACCTCTAAAAAGCTAATGAAAATAATCGAACGATACAAATTACGTTCGGATAAAGAGCGTCACTAGTGAAAAGATTAATGGAAAACGTAACGCACTTTTACACTTTTCGCCGGCAAGAGCGAGGGCGATCGACATAGTGTTTAACCTCGATTATCGTAACGCTACGCGGACGAGACAGGAAATGCATGGACCGGATGAGATACCGATGCGAACTTTTATGTGGTACTAATTGTGCTGTTACAAATACACGTTTGTAATAGACCGGACCCTCGTAAACATATATCCTATTATTTGGCAAAAAAATGTAGTTGACGATGCAATTAATTTAAACCAATGAAGTTTAAAAGTACTAAGAAGATTAAGCAGTATTCGATACGTTCTGAAATAACATTATAGGGTTCCGGGGATTGAATCATGTCATCTTGAGATAAATATAAAAGTAAAAACAAAATGATATACTAGGAAAGAAAATGATAAAAGACGAAACGTTTCGCCACTACTATAAGTGGCTTTATTTGAAACCATTATCAAGAGTAACAAACTAAAATGACATTTAAATGTAAGAAGCGGTAATGAGTACTGAATAGTTTTGTATGAAATTATATTATATTATTATTGACATCGTTATTATGGACTAGTTATTTAAATTAACAAGTTAAAATAATAAAGAAAGTAGAAGACGGTTATACATCGTTCAGTTGATAACTAATTTAACAGAAGTTAAAAATAAAATAAAAATTTTAATCTCATGAGGTGTTATTACAAAGTTTAAAACTAAACAATAACTTGGATGAGTTTTCATTACCCAATCTATTTCCTAATTCTGAATGGACAAGTCCATATGAGGCAAAAATTCCTTCGACATCGGCAGAAGCATTTACACATAAAATTGAAACGATGATATAGATACTTCACTAATTTCTAGAACATTCTTCTGAGATCCCCACCATTGTGCTGTTCTTTTCATTTTATAATATTTCTTGCGGAAGCATAGTTTCATGAAATGGATATGATACAGCTTCCAACTTTGGAAATATTTGAAAATTATTTTTAAACCTGATCTTTTTTCTTGGGTTGACAACGGGTATACATTTTTACTTCTAATAGGTTCAAGCAAATAAGCTAAGAAGTGAAAATGCGTTATGTTCCCTTCAGAACAAAATTGCGCCTAAATTTTTTCAATATACACTACATGAGACAAACAGGCACGTCTCTGCTGAATTCTCTCAAGTACCACAGAGATTGGTTTCAATAATTTTAAAAAGGCTTCGGCCATTCTTTTAATTTGAATATTCCAAAACTTTTTTTTAAATCAATGGATCAATGTCATCTTCACGTTCTCCACAAATATGTAATAATCTCGACCATTCACTGACATATTTCAAAACAATCACTCTTTGTATCAAGCATTAGGCAAATGGGTATTGCGAAAATATTTTATAACTTGAAGTAGATGTTCTTTTACTTGCATAATTTCCAAATCCTGGGATGGTAGTAGTATTTGGGCAGAACACCCAGAAGTTATAACGGTATATTTCAGATGCACGCACAGAGTAATTTTTTTCTTATACTATACATATTAGGCGCGTTGTCACTGACAAAGCTAGTTATCTTGCAATTATACTCAATGTTACACCTATTTGTTATATCAATAGCCATTTCTGTAAGATATTCAGATGTATGTAGATGCCCTGATCTATACTTTTGAACAAGAAATTGTTCTCATTTTCTGTTGTCAAAACTGCACAAATTATTGCTTCATTATGAACATTTGACCATCTATCAAGAGACATACAAATTGACTTGCCCCATAGAGTTTTACAATATTTTGATTTCTCCTATTCTAATGTTTTTTAAAAGAACCGATGATAACTGCACCCTAGATGGTGGAACATATCCTGGCCTTACTTAGCATTTCAAGTGCTTTTCGAATTTCTTTATGTTCAATTGACCGAAGCTACAAATATTGCCCTTGCTATCTGCTTGTCTAGTTCTTGTTTCTTCTGTCTCATCTGTTCTAACAAAGGAATTAGCGCTATTGGTGCTATCAATATTACTACTTCCACTCAATCCCCCACCTTTTTGTTTTGTTTTTTATGTGTTGTATAGTTGCAGTTCTTTTCCTTGACTTTGGCGTTGAGATTCATTTAAACTTTCCAATGATTTTTAAGTCTGTCGGCCAACCCATGAATGTCTTTACCGCATTTTTACAGATAGCGCTACACCCAAGTTTGCCAACGACGGTTTTCTTAAGAAAATATTGCCAAATACTTCTTTTCTGCCTCCACTCGTCATTTTAATACGTCGCGCATATATCTTCATTCACCTAGATCGGAAAATTAACAGAGAAACACGTAGCGACGTTCGACTTACATATATAAGGTCTAACGCGATTTACAAGATTCGACATGTTTGCGGAGGGATTGTTAACTTGTAGAAACAAATATCTAGTCAGTTTGTTACCTATTTTAGATTGTTGCGCAATACTTTATCGGTACTTGTTTTAAGAAAAATAAAAAATCATACTTATAATGTGTTTGTAGTTTATGTTTCGAATATTCTAAAATAAATGTGTTGATAGAATTTGTAACTATCGTATCGTCTTTTCCGGACCGGCCTCCTACTTCCATTCAGCAATACATCGGGAGATGAACAACGAAATTTGTACCTTGTAAAGTTTCAGAAATCAATCACAGTAAATTCTGCATACCCATACATAATGAATAAGTCCTCATAAAAGTTTAACGTTGGTGCGCTCTTGTCACAGGTGGAAGTGTTCCCAGACCAAATGATATTCCCAATTCCAAAACTCCATTAAAACGATGAATTTTGCATTGGTACTGCAATTTAGATCTGATTGGAGCTAGACATGTTGCTTTAAATTCGATTTTTGTCTGATTTAAACAATTCCCTCCAGGATATGACATTTGTTGCTGCGTACCGTTTGAATAAATTTACTACCATTAACGTTGATTTTGACTACAATTTATAGACAGCTAGAAAGCATTTGCAAACTAAATTTTAAATAACATTACATTATCAGGCGTGAGATAAAATAAGTGCTGTCCATTTCAATTCTCTTCTGATCAGTTATTATCGGTGTTAAAAATAAAATATCAAAACTAAATAGTAGTACAAAAACAAGCAGTAAAAATACCCCAGAATGTAGTACATTTTTCCTACAGGGTGCGCCGAATTCAATGTAAAGAATACTACAGTGCTACTTTTTCGTAACAAAATTACTACTGAAACCAAAATTAACATTTACCTTACGGTTTTGAAGATATCTGAAAGCGACATTTTTTACTTAAGACATCCACAATTTTTAAGGCTACTCATTCATCTTTAAAAAATGTAGGAATTTGACAAACGTTTAGTATATGCGTATATCATATTTCCAAGTTTGTGAAACAAGGCATATTTAATAAGACTATATTCATTTATTTATTCTGTTTTTATAATAGCTTTATTTCAAAATGCAATGCACATGTATTACGAGACAAAACTAAAGTTGGACGATTGGCAAGGGACGAGGCAGTATTGGCAAACAGATGCAAGCAATGTTGAACCATAAGCGGCATTCATCTGCTTACTTGCTATAAAAAGTATGTTCATTCGCGGGCGATTTTATAAAAAAGAACCTTACTTTTAAAACAATGATATATTTATCTAGTGATGACATTTCGCCTAAAATATAATTAAATATTTAGTTTTCCGGAACCCTACTCCAGCTATTCGTCTGTGTGCCAGATTCTTGTTTGCAGCGATATTCGTTTTAGCCTTCCTCTCCATCCTCCCCACTCTGTCTTTACTTCGAAGAGTTTGCTACAGGAAAGTTTAAGAATCATCGGGTCACGGCTCATATCGAACAGAGGATCTTCAATGACCCTTGTTATTTTGACATGTCCAATTACCATTGCAGATGTAGTACACAGTTATGAAGCAAATGATCAGAAGATAAACAGGAAGGTAGTTCCAAATTTGAATAAAAAACAAAGTGGTGAGAGCATCAATATAGTATTAACGTGAATCCTTACTTATGGTGATGAGCTTACATATCACATTAAAGCGTTTTAGCCATTTTGTTAGGGTTTGCGTATATTTCAAAGCATGTAGATTGAATGCGCGCAACCATCTAAGTGGCTACCAACATCAGGACTAATCCATGATAGTTAAATCAACCACCCATATTCGTAGTGCCGCCAAATTACCGATACATTAACGGAAAATGCGAACAATATAAAAGAATGTTAGCATTAGGAAAGTAGTGTCCATGTCACGCAGCATATATAATTCTGTTTTGTTAGAAGTACCTACACTACAATTTAGGAATAAACTGAAAAGCCTGAGATGAAATGATTCATACGTACACATTTTACAGTAAACAATGTTAATTCCTGAGATTATAAACGAGGAATTTAGATAACTGCAGAAACTTCATACACAAATATATTAATTAACATATATGTAATAAATGATATTAAACATTTTTCAGTGTAGATATCCTGGTATATTGGCGTTCATGTCGCAACAATCAATTAAGCAGTAAAAAAACACTAATCTTCCCATAAAACACACGTAATAAATTTATAAATTTAATACTACGCTGCAACGTTAGTCAGCTGATTATGTTTCATATTTATTAAAAGTTACGAAGTATGTAATTCATCACGCAACGTCATGAAATTTAACAATACATGCGTGGATGCATAGATGTAAACCGCTTGCACTGTCTCTACTTCCCTTTGTGATAGCAGAAGCGACTACATAGGAGCATGTTAAAAATAATTTCTAATAATTTCAGATATATACCGAGTGTACACGTTCGTGCTGCGCGTAGAGAGGCGAATGTATCGGACAAGAAATGTATTTCTCGGATGTATCTATGTATTAGATTAAGATGAAGCAAGCCATACATTCGCCAGCATCCGCACAGCGGAGTAATGCCTATTTTGTTCTAACAACTGAAGCATCTAGCCGTTTTCTTTACTCTTTACTGGCAAAAAGACACAATGTATTGTATATACATTTATTATTCCGTGGGCAAATACATATAAACAATGTAATCATAATGATGAAACTATAGGAAACGTTTGTGCAATTGTGACTTCACAATAAAACTATTCGTGTGGCCTAAATTATGTCATCGGATTATTCTGGTGGATTAAAGTTGATTTTTCATAAATTATAGTGCAAATATAACACTTTTATATAAAAATATATATAACTGCTAACGTTTCAAAACACTTCACAATTATTTTTAATTGTTGCTTAGTCATTGAAGCGAAAAAAAAATTGTATAAACATATCTATGTCAGTGTTATGGTATGATTACGCAAAGTGAATTATGCAAAGAGTATGAAGAAACAAGTCATTTGATAAATCAAAAAATTCCTTTCCTTATCTAGCACTCATTTCTTTTCTCAATCCTTGACAGAGGTTTTTGTCGTAAAAGCATTTTATAAATAAGAGTAAGCTAATGCTAAAATGCATCCAATTAACCGTTTTATACTTGAGGTGTCAATAAAATTGTCAACTATAGAGATTGTGCAAAATGCAACATAACGCGTCAATATCTCGTCTTATAAGATTTTTTATAAAGATTTAAAGATTGATTAATGTGTTCGTATGAGGTCAGAAGTTAGGGCATCTTAATAAAACACACAAATTTTAGATACTTTTCAGAATTGTTTATAGTACAACATGTTTTAAGGTTAGAACCACAGCCAACTTCGTTACTGTTAGAGCTATGTAGATTGCATTTATAAATTTTCTCTTTGCATACTTACTATGCAAATAGTAACATACATACATGTTATTAATATCACATCATGCCATTCAAGTCAAATGGTGTAGTAAATATTGAAGTCTGTCATCCGTCATTATGTCCTGTGTGCTTCAAAGTGATTCCACAAAAGTGACTCAATCTAATCCAGTGCTTCTAGTCATACGGCTTCCGAATAGAAGCATTAGACGAATTGCGTATAAATTATCCACACGTCGCGTCGGCTGTTCAAATCTATTGGTGGTTATCCTAACCGCAATCAAATTGGACATCGACTAACCTTGCTGTCAAACGTGCACCAGAAATTTACTGTGGTCGAGATCTGGATTTATTGAGGAATTAACGATTATATCAATTGACAAACGACTCGGTTCCTTGGATTCAACGTCCACATGTCATTGTAGGAAACATCACTAAACGTTGCCAGAATTACAATTTGGGCCGTTATATCCTGGGCATGGGATCATTGGTCCTTATTTTGTTGAGGACAAGCATCCCGTAGCCTAGAGCGTTACAGATTTATTACAGTTTTTTTAAAGAGTTAAGAAACTTTTGCCGCGCATGAAATCCGCAGGTGTACAGGCAATTGTTTCAACAGGATAGCGTAAAGATCCATACAGCGAACCTTTATGCACATTTTGAAAAAAGAGTAACTTCTTGTGAAACAGATTCCGAGCAGTCTCGGAAGGCGGTTGAAAATATGTGGATATGGCAAATGCTAAACGGAAAGCATTTTTTAATCTTTCCCAATACATTTCTCTTTGCTTAACACAAACATTCCACTTCATAAGCGATGCAGAGGAAATTGCTTTTTCAATGTATTGCCCAAATCAGTTCTAAAATACATACATATAGAATTATTTATGATGTGCTCGCAAAATTATACAAATGCCGTGCAAGCGGTAGGGGGCGCAGGAAACAGTATGGGGTCTCTTAAATCGTGGTACCTCAAATCTCAGGTATAAAAAGGTATAAAAATTGAATTCTGCCTGGTGCTTCCCAAGTACTGCGCTATTGGGTGCACTATACAGATTAAAAGCAAACGATCTCGCTATAAAAGGAAGCCATGATTTAGATGGGCGACCAAGAAGGCATGACCAATAATAAGCGCCCTCTGCTATTACAGACGTCACACGTGACTTGGATCCCGTTCACTATATTGCATCCGAATCGACGGAAGCAGCTTTACCAGTGTAATTGCCTACTATAGTATTCATTCTTCTTCAGCAAATTTTATACCGATTTCGTTAGTAAATACTATATCAAAAATCATGGAAACTATAGTTTGCCAAGTATTTTATATTATAAAATAACGTACCTTACCACATTTTGTGCTTTTTTGTTTAATTCCTAGTTTTAAAAAAAATGAAAAATAAAAAATACCCTTACCACCTCGATGAGTGAAGAACTCCTGGATACGTATTTCGGCAACTAAGTT
>JARFOC010003044.1:0-11402 GCA_031763485.1 Osmoderma eremita | reverse complement strand
TAGAATTTTCTCTGTTGGAATCGATTCCGGTAAGAAAAAGGTTGCCAGTTCTTCCTGTATAAACCTTGTTATTGTCAGACAAACGTCTATTTGTTCGTCGTATACTTGTAAACGAGAATTCTTGCGAATACCTTTATGTTTTTCCTGGTTTACAACTTCTGTCGGTTGCTGGCCTTCCTTCTCTTTACGAACAGAATATACTATTCTTTTGCCACAACCGAGCGCTTTATTAGTTTCCTCCACTGCCTCGGAAACATTCATATTTTTAGCAAAATTTGTAAGGCAATTCAAAATCAGTTGCTTTCCTTTTTGCGAATAGATTTCTTCCTTTCACTTTCGCTTGTAAGCTTCCATACTCCAATCCTACAAATTCGTAATTTTTGTTATATGTAATTAGATAGTTTTCATTGTACTTACAATAAACAACGCTATTGATGGTGGTAACAGTTCGTAGCAAGACTGACTTGTTCGAAAATAAATACCTAATAGAAGACAAGAAAAACTGGGAGAATACAAGTGACACAAAATGATGAGATGAACCGAAATTGACAAATGACAGAAACGGGGAATATTTCCAACAGCCACCAAATAATATGCGGCAACAATCCCCGTTATAGAAAAGGATAGCCTTATGCAAATACGTATAAAATAAAAAAGGATGGATATGGTAAATAGGAAGTATTGCTCCTTCCTTTAAAACGTGCGCTGCACTATAGTTCTAAAATTGCAAGCCATCGTATTGCTGGTGCCAATACGTTGCTACGTAACTCTATAAAAATATATAACTTAACAATACCAATTACTCACTTTTCAGTACCCGAAGCACATATATGTTTGAGAAAATCTTTATCTTTATCGTCAACCGTCGCAAAGATATGCCTGATACAAGAAATATTATACATTCCTATAAATCAAATTTAATTTAACCTTTCATACATTAATAATATATTAAAGAACCAGTTTGATAAGACAGGTTTTATCGCGCGAGCTTAAATTTAGCACCCGATGGGTGTAGCGAGGAGGGTACTAATGGGCGATTGCGATAAGTGTTTATGACACGAGTTTTTTTTGTAATTTGCTTCTTTTATACCATTTTTCCTACATAAATAATAATGTCAAAATTGTGGAATTTTCGTGGTGTTTGGTAATACCATACGACATTTGAAGTCAAGTTAAAATGAATTTGTTCTGATTAAATTTAATGCAAATGAATGATAATTTATTATGTTGCCTACCTGAAATTAGAAAAATTACATCTGAAGTAGCTATCATTTATTATTATTTCATGTTTATCCATTACGTTTGCATTTGACAGTTTCACTTTAGATTTTTTAACGTTTGAAGTTTTAATTAACCACTCTTGAAAAACAAATTACACTACTTTATCTTTATTTATATGTAAATGCTTTGCTTAGTGCGTTAATAGTCTATAAAGGCTTCGTTTTCGAAGCGTTTATGGAGTTATTGTGGTACCAAATTAGAAAAAAATACATTTACTTATGGTTCTCGCAATTAAATATCCGACTTTTGGCATTTCATCGTTTAAAGACATGGTTGCCACGCGTTGCAAAGCATATCATATGGTTTGACAGCTAAAGAATACGAAAATTAAGTGGAACCTCAAAATGATAAATGTCAAATAAGTGCGCCGACAACTTACCTCTGCAACTGGCAACGCTCTAATTGAAGAAATCCTACGCGGACGAAATGTCACTAGATTTGACATTACTGAATATGAAGCTGTGTTGGTATCATTTTAACAGTATCGCTGTCAAAAGTCGGCTGTTTCCATGCGAGAACCATACCTTCATTGTATTTTCAGACATTCTACCAACAAACATGTATACAAATGCAAATTGTTTACGCGCCTGAGGGAAAGGTTAATTTATTTTATTTTGTTATTGTATAGGTTAAATATGTTCCCGGGTCAGACTCTTACACCCGGCATCTAGTTGGTAGTAGTTCTCCAGAGTGATGAAAGGGAAGCAGGTGCATCTATTTAAATTTGGCCTTGTAGCCTTTTGGATCATTTTTTCTGATCTTGCGTTTGAAAGTGGTCGGTGGAACAAGACTTTGAGAATGAATGTGTACAAGGTACGAGTATAGATTTTGTAGTTTTCATCAAATATATAATTGCGCAGGTACTATTTTTATGTGTAAAAAAGAACAATAACAACCAACAACATCTGACAATGAGTGTAATGTCAGTTCTAATTTGTATAACCTTTTCAACAATTTTGTTAAATATTGATATGGGGAGCCCAGTTTTTGTCTTCATCGCCTACTTTACACTTGAAATACTGCCCATAGCACTTTTTAAGGAGAGGTGTTTTTCATATTTAAATGTCAAATCGCCGCAAATATAGCAAAAAAAGTTCGAGTAGTTTACACATTTCCTTGGCATTTTTACAGGTGATCAAGAGTTCGGGGTTTCACTACAATAGCTTGAACGCACTACAACGCACCACTCTTTGAAACGTTAACAACATCAGCGTATATGTTCATTCACCGAGCTCTAGCCGACAACTGAAATAACAAGAGATGCTACCTAGGAATGAGAACTGCAGGGCTTAACACGTCAAGACATGTTCAAACATTAACCATTGCACGCTGCTTGATCAGTTTCGAGCTCTAGCCGAAAACTGAAATAACGTCAGGACATGTTCTCTTACACTACATACCTATACATGCATATTTTAGGTAGATAAGCGAATATCCTGTAACATAAAAACTAATGGTGATGGAGGCAAAAGTATATGGGTAATAGGCATTTTTGTGCTTGGGACAAAAATCTTGTTAACCAGTGTAATAGGAAGATTGGTCTGTAGTTTTGCAGTTCGTATGGTTTCCCTTATTTATACAGTGTTATAACTACAGCTTGTTTAAGGTCTGGAGGATATATACCGCCATCTAACATTTCATTAATCAATCGACATATTAAAGGGGTCAATTTGCTTATTATTCTATATTACTTCCGTAATACTGTTGTCATAACCAGAAGTCTTATTCTTTCTCAGTCTGCCTATTATTTCTAATATTTCGATTTCATTTGTTTTTGCAAACCTTATTGGCGGGAATCTTGTTGTAGTAGTGGTAGCTATTGGTATTTTGTTGTTACCTCGGATTTACTTCTTGAAGAGTCTCTTAAAGTATTGCGTTTTGCAGATTTTAATTAGGCTGCGTGTATATTCTTTTTGGTTAAAGTATTCTGTTTTATACCTATACATCGTTTATTGGACAAAGCATTCCTTTTTGTATTTGATCTATAATTGTGTCGTTTATCCAGCGGCATTTTCTGCTTGGTATAACTTTAACGGTTGTTTGGTGTTGTTTAATTAATTAGGATTCATCCATATAAATTAATAATTATTATTATTAATTTATTAATAATTAATAAGAGTACGGGTACTCTTGTCTGTGAACAACGAAATTGTTTTATTTTTAAATAAATTCATACATAAAATGCCTTGCATTCTGGATTTTGAAGGCAAAAATTTGCATTAAAATTGAACGTATGACATGTATAACATCTATCAAAAACCCCGAGAATCTAACCTACGCTTAGGAAAATCGACTTTTCTAAAAATAAAACGCGAATCCGTAACAGCACCAGCAGCAGCAGTAACGGCTACCCAAGATTTGTATAATGTTTACATTTTTACTCCGAGAATCTTATTTATAAGAATCCGTTTATTTTAGCCGTTAGCATGCTGTCGGTGTTTATGCGAAAATAGCATACTAAGATTGCTTTGTGCATCTAGGAATGTAAAAGTTGGAAATAGATATAATGAATGCTCTATTTCTGTTATATAAAATGATAGTAAGAATGGAATCATTGATGTAAATGTCAAAATTGTGACAAATGATGGGTACGTAGTCATCGTCACATAACCTAAATGTTTTGTGGGATTACTTGAACTGTTTGTTACAACTTCGAATCGGTTTCGGACATTTTATCTATTTCTCCTGTCAGTTCTCTTGATAATACTTTTAAATTTAATATCGCACGTAATCGTATCTAGCGCTCGAAATATACTGTCGAAATATAATGTCCTATAGATTTGCGATTTGGATTTCGTGAAAGGTTTACCAATATATTGGGAGCCGTTATAAATAAACCAAGTGTATACAATTAAGGATTTCTATTTGAGATTGTTGTCGTAACAAAAAATGGAAAGTTTTTAACTAATTTACTTATTTTATTTGCTCATTTATGTACAATAACTCCTATCAACGTTTATATTCGCTTCATTATTCAAATTTCCCTCCACAAACTTAAAATACCCAACTACAATTATAAGCTGCGAGATGTAAAGCCTTCGCAGCATAACTTTTTCATCTAGGTGTTTCACTTTATAAGATATTCTTTAATTCATAAACGTCATTTCTTTTCGTTTTTTTATATTCTTTCTTATGATCAGCGCACACTACCAACATGCGTTATACAAAATTGAATATTCCCCAATGTTGTATCGATCAGCGGGAAAAAGGAAATATTTATATGTTTGCAGGGAATACTATTTCTAGTTCTTTTTTTGTTCTAAATCTCACCTCGCAGCGGCGCATCAGTGGAAATGTGTGAGTGGCCTTGTATTTATATTATACTCTACAACACCCCTATCAAAAGGTATACTACAATTTGGCAACAAACGAATATGGCAGGAAGTCGCAAGTACCAACCAGAGACAGTGCCACCAACCATTAATAAACGAGAAATCGAATTCCAGTAATTGAATTAATGTTGCCAATAATACTGCGAAAAACGTAATGTTTAATGTAGAAAATGCGGCTAACCTCCAATATTTCTAAATCTGGTACTTTGGTAGGAATTTCAATGAAATTTTCGATTGTTTTTAATTGATTTATTATAATTTCCCTTGCCCCACCCACTACGATGTAGTGTCGCTTTTCCCGCTAGGCGCCGCTAGCATTCCACAATGTTTAATTTAACAATGCCATAGTTAGATTTTTAATTATAATTTTTTACTGTGAATATTACGACTGATACCCAAAAATTTTATTCTCAGAAATAATTAAAAGTCGAATTAAAAATGTAGTCACGGCATTATTAAATGAAATGAGAAATGTAAATACGATTCATTATTACTAGACGTATTATCACACTGATGAGATTAAGGAAAATCGAAACATATCTAACTTTTAAATGTCGCGCCATATTTCGTAAGCACGATTCCGTAGTACTTCCATACCTGGTCGTGTACCAACCCGAAGGGCGCTGTAATGCAATATCGTAAAGTTGCGTGTTTCCAACAAAATGTACAGAGCTCGTATTTTTCTTTAATTGTTGTTCTATGCTCTAGAAACTGAAATCGCTGCTTTCAGTAGGTTTTACGTATTGCTTGATTGTGATTTAATTTCCTTTAAATATTCGGTAATGAACTATTGGGAATAGCAGCAGTAATCCAAACACAGCTTTATTGTAATGCTCTAGCTTTCGGTTTTTATTTGAAACCATTGTCAAGAGTACCAAAACTATAAAGGACATTTCAATATGAGAAACAAGACAAGACACTGAGTATTATGTACTTACATGTTGTGTATAAAACTGCATGCGACATCACAATCAGAAACTAGTTGTTATGATTAAAAATTGTTGTTACAACGTATTTATCAAAACAGATAAATTAAATTGTTAATTTAGCACATATTTTCAATGAGAAACAACACAGCCCATGCAGTTTCTACGTTAACCGCCATCTTTATGTACGTCACACGGCGGGAAGTACGCGTAACAGACCACGTGGACCAACCTCAAAGATACAAAATCACCAATATATACAGGTAGGGTATATTGGCGGTAAATTCAAACTCATATTACATTCAAAGTCATACAATCACAAAGTCATATAGCTTCATTGTTTACCTTTACAAATTGCAAAAAAATTAATCAAAAGTCAAGGAGACTGTTATACGTCAAGAATTCAACGTCAACCCGGAAAGTGAAATTTTTAAACATTAGCATTACATTTTATGTTAATAATTAAAAAGCAATATATGTGTCAAGAAGGTAAAAAGACAAAACCAGAGATAGAACGACCAGAAAATATATATGACATTGACCACAACTGTTATTGTGGTGGTGTAAAAGTAACTAATGAACTATTAATAGATTTTTTTATTAAACATTAATAAGTAACTACATATTATCTCACTTAAACCCTTTATTGAAAAAGGATTTAACTAACAATTGAGTTGGGATAGCCATTTGATAAAAATATAGTTTTGAATTTAGCTAGGTAGTCTCTATAAAATTGTGCGTTTGATATTTGCAGTACGTTCTTCATCGCCTTGAACATGTTTATCTTTGCTTAAGTGGGTGGCTTGAATAAGCGTGTATATACCGTCCTGAAAAAGTTCCTTTAAATGATTATTATCACATTGTTGATATTGTTCGAGAGAAAACAGCCTAGGCATTTCAGTGTTATACAATTACATTACCTTTCACAGATTTTATTTTAGTAGAAGTACGCCCTCACTAAACTAAGTAATGTTATGCGCTAAACGCCAGATAGCGCTCTAGGACTGTACAATCTGTCAAAGAAAGTAATGTGTTGATACTACGTTATTACTGCGCTAAACATAGACGCAATTTATGGGCAAATACAGATAATTAGACTTCTACATGGAACGCTTCAATCGTACAACGCATATCGTGTATGAATAATCGTAAAACTATTTGCCGCTCCCTTACACCCGTGCAAATACGCCCTATCCCTAGTAACAACATATACCTATAAATTAAATTTCAAAATTAATGATTTGTTGACAAAGGATAGAATAAAATAAAGCTATTTTAAATACATTTTTAATTAACACGTTTATCTACACCTAAAAACCAAACATTTTCAGTAAATGACTACAATTCAGTAAAACTCATTGACGCAATTATATATATGGAAAATGGCCATCCATCTTGAAAAAGTAGATTCTTCCTAGGGAGATATATAAACACAACAGATTACATTCATAATTCTTTATTATTCTCATAATTTTTTTTCAAACGAATTCTGCCGACGAAATTACAGACATATTATTTACAACACAATCTCCGTATGTGTATTTTTTTATATATTTTTAATGGACTAGAGGGGGGACTTAGCAAACGCTTATGAAATCTACTTTTATACAGTTTTATTTCATTTATATATATATATATATTTTAATTCACACACGGTATAGTTTGTTGAATTATTTTATATTCTATATTATGTACAGGATGTCACACAATTTTACACGCATCAGTTCATACATACTTCTTCCTGTTTTTTTTTAAATTTATATAATTTTCTATTATGTAACAACGTCTTAAGAATTAAGTTTAATACATCCTAAAATATTTACAAAAAAGGAAAATTACAGCAATGAGTCACCAATACACAGATGTTCCACCAAACACTGGATTTTCGAAAATTCTTTTACTTCAGAGCGAAAATATTTGTTTTCCTAAAATTTCATTGTATGTATATTGCACAAAATACTTTTCACATTACCACTTATTGTTAGATAGTTATCACATTAAGAAAAGTGGATGATAGTTGATTATCAAAGTGAAAAGAGATTTTGTTTGAAAAGTTATTATTTTAGATTAAATAATGGAGAGCTTAAGCTTGGAGAATATTTTCGCAGTACCATCTTAATGAATTAATAGAAGAAAATGAAAAAAAAATACTCCCTATATTAATGTCATAAGTTGAAGGTTGGAGGTGAAGACGTACTCAGCTGCACATGCATTGGTAAACTACTCGAAACAATTAATGGATGTTCCACATAATTGATAATGAAAAGTACTGTCAGTCAATATAACACCTACAAATATCTATATAAATTAGTGTCAACCTTTTTAAACAAGAAACTGAATACGCAGCTGTATCCTAACTGGTTGATACGTGTTTTCAAGCAATCGTCGCTGGTGCGCAAATGTAAGCTTCACACGCCTCTGGGTCGGTATACAGTGAGCATGTAAAGGTTGGAATAAATTCATTTAAAATTCAGGTGTTTTTTTCTCGAAGAAACGCTCGGACTCATCGATTTTTGATTCTAGTTGCCGTTTTTTTATGATTATTTCATGTATACGGGCTGACCCAAAAACATTTTGTGACAGCTCACTGATTTTTCTTCTTAATGGAAACACATTTTTTTATTTCATTTTTAAATTATACATCAATTTCCAAACATATCTTATGTATCATATGTCCCATACCTGAATTCAACTGTTTCCAAAAAAGAATTATAGAAGCCTAAAAAAATCAACTGAACTTAAACATTTAAATTGTGTAAATAAAACCTTAAATTGAGTCATAGCTTAAGTGACTTAGCAAAACTTATTACGATAAGTTTTTTTTTAATGGTGCATCTCAATGAAAGAGTGCGAATAGATATATTGATGATGATTGGTTATTGAGACAGGATGCGCACCCAAACGGAAGGTTGCGAAATGTTTAATACCAAGTATCCTCACAGGGCGCCAATACGTCAATCTACTGTCAGCAAGATAGAAAAAACATATATCGTGATGAAGGTCACGGCAGGGATAACTATACGAAAGGTCCGTTTACAGCATCAGACGATAAGCAGCTAAATGTATTACTGGCTGTTCAAGATGACCACCATAACTCTAGCCGCTTGCTTAAGAAAATCAGATATCGGTCCTAAAGTATTTAATGGAAAATAAATGGCATCCTTACAAAGTCCAGATGATTCATGAACTAAATGAAAATGACCACGAGAGACGACTTCAATTTTTCGAAATGCTCATGAATTTGTGCAATAACAATCCACAGTTTTCAAAACGAATTGTATTTCATATGAGGAAACGTTTTGTCTCAATGGAGGTGTAAATAAGCAAAACTGTCGGTGTTGGGATACTGAAAATCCCCACTGGATAGCGGAATGTCATCCCAATATCCTCAAAAAGTTAATGCCTGGGCCGGCATCGTTGAAAACAAGATTTTGGCGCCCTTTTTCTTTGATGGGAACTTAAACGGCGACAGATATTTAGAATTTTTAGAAGACGACCTAGTACCATGTTTTGCCACTTTATACCCCGATCCAGATAATCCTGACACACTAAACGATTTCTTATGGTATCAGCAAGATGGAGCTCCGGCCCTTCACACTCGTCCTGTGCGTGAGTACCTCAATACGGTTTTCTCTGAACGATGGATTGGTCGACGGGGTCCAATTGAGTGGACGCGCAGATCTCCAGATTTTACACCTTTACATTATTTTCTGTGGGGTTATCCTAAGTGTAAGGTCTACGCTAACTGACCAAACAACATCGAAGACTTAAAGAATAGGGTAAGAGACGCAATGAGATTGATAGAACCTAACGTAGTTAATAACGTTTGCAGCAATTTCAATATCGTCTCGGATAATGCCAGTTGGTGGAGGTCAACTGTGTTCGAGAAAAATGTACTGTAACATGAAACATCAATATATTATTATTTATTTAGAACAAGTAGTAAAATTTAATAAAAAATAAAAATTATATATTGGTGTTTCATGTTACAGTACATTTTTCTCGAAAACAGTTGAATTCAGGTATAGGGGATGAATCATCAAATATGTTCAGAATTTCAGAAAGACAATGGCAACTGTGTCCTGGGATATGCAAGGCATTTTGCTCATAGAGTTTTACCACCGAAAGTGACAATCAACAGCGATATTTATTGTAAAATTCTCGAAAAACTACTCAAAGTCATTCGGCAGAAAAGAAGAGACTAAAGGAATCAGGCTGTTGCATGACAATGCAAGACCGCACAAATCAGACGAAGGTCTGGCTTCAGAAACATAAGTTATTGTCCATCCGCCTCATAGTCCAGACCTGGCTCCCCTCAAATTTTCATTTGTTTGGATAATTGAAAGCTCCTTTGTCGGGTGAAAGTTTTGAAGACGACGACAAAATTCAAGAGGAAGTACGGCAGTATTTTACAAATTTGGATCGCATCTTTTCCGAAGAGGGTTTACAGAAGCATGTACCTCGCTGGGATAAGTGCCTTAACATTGGCGGCGATTGTGTTGAAGGGTAGCTAACAGTTCAAGCTTTTACTTAGTGTATGTTTGATTTCTATAAATAAAGTAGTCTGTCAGTGATTCACAAATTTACCTTACTAACCGGACACCCCTCGTACTTATATATTTACGACCCTATAACTTTGAACCAAAAGAAGATCGTGCCCATGGTCATATACATAACACTTTTGACCTAGAATTGCATCAGCTTTCACCTACCCAAGTTTGTCGTAGAGCTAACAAATCAGCCTGTATAAATAAACTTTTAAGGTATTATTTATATCTTTTATACGATAACGAAAACAAAATATCCAAAATAATGTGCTAATATAAATAAACTTACCCTGAAAACGTATGAAATTAAGTTTAGCTTTCACATAAAATAATAATGCAAATTAAAATCATTACAATTTATAATTAAAGGTCCAGTTTTCAGTGGAACTCCTATGCATACAAATGTATGTATGTCATTAATTTTAAGAGTTAAATAGAAAATAATGAATTTATTATCTATTTATTTTTCTTTTGTTAATATTATTGTATTTATACACAAATAACCGTCTGTATCTATGTACGATCTTGTATTCGTTTTAGTATACGTACAAGTATTATATTTGAGTGGTTTTCGGGTTATTTATATTTACAAGTTAATTTTAAATTCTTTTGGCCACGAATACAAGATTTTTTTTGTTCACATATAATATTATTATACACAATATTTATTTTCTTTTTACGAAAGTAAAAATAAAGTTCGTATACTTCGGTTTTCACCTCATTCGTTTCCTAATTGAAAAATTAAAAATAACCGAAATTACATTGGCTACAAAATTATAAAATTGGAAATTGGAGTTTTTACAAATTTTGACGTATTAAAAACATTTTTCCACCTCACCTTCCTTAAAATAAGTGATTAGCGGCTGTAGGTTTCAGGTGGTCACTTAATAGATAAGAGGCTCCGCCCCCTGCGCCTAGCAATGACGTAAAGGGCGCTGATAGGGCGGCCGCGGCTGCGGCTGCCGCGTGATGTGATCCGTGGTGGTGGCCCTGAAGATGCGACTGTTGTGAGGACAAAACTTTGTTCGCCTGGTGCACTAGAAGGGCCGTGTTACAAGACTGGGGGCTCATGGAGGACCACTTATTGTTGTTCGTGAGAGAATCTTCTGAAAGCTTCCCTAAAAAAAACAATAATCATTTTTTTTAGAAAGGCATCCTGACAAATTTTTCAAATTCAATTCCAATTTAAATAACCGATACGATATTCTTAAAACAAAATCTTTATATTTTAAATATCGATAAAAAATACAAAATAGGATACGGTGGCTTAAAATAGTAAAAAATAAAAAATACCCTTACCACCTCGATGAGTGAAG
>JARFOC010003033.1:0-11402 GCA_031763485.1 Osmoderma eremita | reverse complement strand
GAAAGCAATGCATGGTTCTAGTTTTAAGTTCGTTTCGCGCTCATTCGGCTATTCGACTTGATAATGGGAATCCACGTGTCGTCCCGAATTAATTAATACTTGTGCGGGAGGAGTAATCCGAACAGTGTGTTTATTAATAATATACGATTATGTACTATTTTATACCAATTATTTTCAATATTTTAGCGTCCAATACAATAGAGTATGGTGTGATGGTCGTCATGATATTGTATCATGCCCATCGCACTCTATGGTATTCCAGTATCTTGGATTACGAAGAGAAAGTTTAGCCGTCGATATGTAGGAGAGTTTTGAAATCGAGGATTGCTAAATTTAACCGTAATAGGCAGTTGATAACGCAACCTCAACAAGGGGATTATTAAGATAAGATAGATAATTTAATGTTATCGCAATACTGGTTTTAAATATTTACCTATATCCTTCAATAAGCTATCACCGGCATTATTTCTGAGAATAAATCAGTTGCTAGCTACTTCATTATTCTTTGGGAATAAGTAGGTATTGTCTATACGAAAAGCACTTTCTCCTTTTATATAGGTACCTAATATATAAGGTGTTCAAAAAATATCAGGACGCTATTGCTAACTTTTCTATTATTAACAAGTTCGGTTAAATTAGGAAAGATTCAGTGTTTTCAGTGTTGATTCAGATGCAATTAAGAAAGGAACAATTGAATGAACTGTTTTGTGATAACTTAAAATTTGTTATTCTTTTAAATGGAACATCCTATATATTCTTCAATATTTTGAAAGGTAATGTAGCATATGATTTAAATGCGCCAATATACTATTTCCTTAAAATGAATAATAAAAAAGTTACAAGGGATTTTAGTTTAATATATACAGATACAGTTTTCTTGCATTAATTAATTTATTTTCACTACTATTGTGAAAATAAAGTAAGTTACAAGTATTTGAATTGATTTCCATTTTCTTCTATAAATTTTATGCTCCTCTTCATAAAGATAAGATAGATAATTTAATGTTATCTCAATATTGGTTTTAAATATTTACATGGACCCTTCAGAAAGCTATTATCGGAATTATTTCTGAGAATAAATCAGTTGCTACTTCATTATTCTTTGGGAATAAGTGGGTATTGTCTATACGAAAAGCGCTTTTCCTGTTGTATAGGGGAGATCCTTGTACTTTGGGACTGCTTGTACTTTGAGACAATCGTCCATTTTGAAACACAAATCAAATAAGCTGCCAAATATAGATAAAATGCAACTATAATTTCACTAGATATCACCACATGTTCAAATGGTATTAACAGTTTAACCTATTTGATTACATGTCATAAGTTGTGTTTTAGCAAGCAGGTGTATTTTTTATCTATATTCATCCCCTTCCAGGAAAGGTATGTACGTCATTTATTCACTTTCCTCTGCCTAACGTGTAATTGTTTACATCTTTATAAGTTTATTTTATACATCGGAATATATATTAACCCATTAACTAAAAGAGAATGACGGAGAGTAATGTGGATGTGCAACGCTTGTACTTTGAGACATAAAAAAGTTTGTACTTTGGGACATGTCCCAAAGTACAACCCCCAAGTTATATATCCTATATGCACATGTATACTTGAAGTTCTGCACGTTTATATAATTTATTACACATGTCACGAAGTCAACAAAATGTAAAGAGGTCCAAACCAGTAGCCGCAAATATGATAGCAGCAGCTGAAGCTGTTTTACAAAATCATTTTACGCTAAGAGGAGCATGCAAACAATATAACGTAAGCAAATCTACACTCTCCAGACATTTACAAAAACACACAGAAGTAGGACATGATATCTTCGTATATTACGCTGCACAGGATGTTAAATTAGTTTTTAGCGCTGAACAAGAGAAGGAGCTAGACAATTATTTGACCGAAAGTGCAAAGATGTACTGTGTCCTATCAACTACACAACTAAAAGAACTCGCCTTCAAGTATGCCAATGCAAATAACTTGAAAGTTCCAACATCTTGGGAAAATAATAGAATGGCAAGAAAAGAGTGGCTTAGATATTTCTTTCGAAGGCATCCTAATCTTGTCTTGAGAAAACCGCATGCTACAAGCTTAACTCGCTCAACAGCCTTTAATAGAGACAATGTCGCTACGTTTTTTGACAAACTGCAACAGGTAATGGAAAGGTACCAATTTTCTCCAAAAATATCTTTAACCTAGATGAAACAGGGATTTCTACTGTCCACAATCCTGTTAAGGTGGTAGCAACAAAAGAGGTAAAGCAAATTGGTGCCATGACGTTAACAGAGAGAAGTGTTACTATCACAACGATTGCATGTGTTAATGCACTTAGTAATTCAGTTCCTCCACTTTTCGTCTTCCCACGCGTACATTTTAAAGACTAACGGCCTTATTCATAAAGATTTACTAAAACAGGTTTTAAGCGTCTATTAGTTACACCACTTTTTAAGCTGAAACAGTGTTGTAAGTTAAGGGTAATTCATAAACGATTTGTAAGGGTTGTGTAACTAAAATAGGGATTTTAAAAAGTTTATTTGACATAACAGGGGATTTAGTACATTTGTATTGTATTCCTGTGCCGAAAAGGTGATTCCGAGTTATTCCGAGTAAGTTTGAATAGTTGTATCCTGTTGTTTCACATCATTCTTTGTATTCACGTTACATCGTAGTTTATATTAGGATTAAGGATTACCTGCATTGCATATTATATTTTATGTCATTTCCGAGAACTAAATTTCACTTTATACTGATTGGCATAATTTTATAATACTTATAATTCTTAGAATTTCGTAAAGTATTAAAGGTTTAGAATTAAATAATATTTGAATGTTTACCCACTAATCCTAAGTTTTCTGCCTTCTTGGTATTAGACATTCAAAATATAATTATTAACCTTTGAATGTCAAATGTAAACAGAAAGCTTAATAATTATATTTTGCTTCTCTAGTACCAAGAAGGCAGAAAAGTTAGGATTAGTGGGTAAACATTCAAATATTATTTAATTCTAAACCTTAATCATTAATACTTTCTATTCGGAAATTCCAAGAATTATAAGTATTATAACATTATACAAATCAATATTAAGTGAAATTAAGTTCTTCCAAATTTGTGTCTATCACCCTATTGTTTGAAGAAGCATTAACATAATTACTTGCCTGGTTACCTGCCAAGGGTATGAATTGTATTATTATTACAAATAGAGACAGTTCCATACATAAGTTCCACCCCAGCGAACAATACGGTTCTCACATTCAATTATACAAAATATCGTCGTGCGATCATCATTATAGTAAAAATAGTATATTATTAACACTTCGGTACGATATTTAAACTGCTAGAACGCAAGTCAAAATCTGAAGATAACCTTACTTTGCCCATACACAAATTAAAACAATCTTTGTCGTCTAAAATCGGCGGCTCGGGAGCACTCGGAATGCTAACACTGGTTTAAGAATGATTTAAAGTAGGGTTCACCCTCTTGTAAAATATGCCCATTTACAACAGCGTTATAACAGGTTTCTAACACTATTATACGTTTATGAATGATGATTTTTCGGCACAAGGTTACAAATGCTTTATAAGGCCTTTGTAACTTTTTATGAATAAGACTGTATATGTTGAAGGGTGCACCAACAGGAAGCGTTGGAAGTGTAAATGCAAGTGGTTGGTCCAATTTAGTAAGTACAATATTTGTAGAATATTTACACCATCTTATAGTTCATACTCAAGTAAGTAAGGAAAGTAGAGCTTTACTTATAATAGATAATCACGAAAGTCATATTTCCATTCAGGCCTTAGATTTGGCTAAAGAATCGGGAATAATTATGCTTACAAATATCCTCCGCACACGAGTCATAAGTTGCAACCACTATTTAGGTCAGTCCTTGGACCGTTTAAAAAATACTATAATACAGCGTGCAACGAATGGCTCTTACCTAATCCTGGAAAAGGTTTGACTATTTATGATGTCGCTGAGTATGCTGGTAAGGCTTTTCCACAAGCGTTTACTACCAAAAATATCCAGTCTGGTTTTGCTGTAACAGGCATATACCCTATAAACAGGGATATTTTTCAAGACCATGAATTTCTTACTTCGTACGTAACAGGTAGACCAATTTTCACAATTCAGAAAATGATTTAACAAGTGTGCATCAACCAAGCACTTCGTCCATCCATGTTACATCCGAACAAATACGCCCATATCCCAAGACACAAGCAAGAAAACCTCTAAATAAACGTGGTAGGAAATCTGGAAGATGCCGTATTGTTACGGATACTCCCGAAAAAGATGAAATTGAAATACAGTCAAAATCGAAATTAAAAAAAAAACAAACAAAGATAGATAGTGACGCAAAAATGAAAAAAGGGAAATGAAGAATAATTGAAAGTAGTTCAGAGGAGGGGTCAACTGACATCTTGGAAGTAAATTCGGACGATTCGGATGTAGAATATGAAGCTGATAAATCGGAAGAATGTCTAGGAGATAACTCTAGGCTATGTATTGGTGATTACTATTTAGCACAGCTACAAACTAAGAAACTATGTAAGTACTGCGTAGTGCTTGTTGTTGAAATTGGTGAAGACTGCTTAGGAGTTCAATATCTAAAGAAGATTACAAGTTCTTCGTCTTTTCTGCATGAAGATAGTACTGTGTATGAGTTGCCTTACGAAGATATTGTTTTGAATCTTGGTAAATCTTAAATTCATAAACCAGTAGTTTTTAGTGCAATGGTGTAAAACCTATCCTGTAAGAACTTACAGAAATAAAAATTTGTTTTACTTCACCCAAGTGGTAAAGTATAACTTATATATACCTAGGTCTCTAGTTTTTACTATATAGTTACACAAAATAAAACACTCTTTCTGGAAAAACAGATAATGTTCTGCAATCGCAAACAAAAATATATGTTACACAAAAATGGCCAAAGAAATGTAAAATTTTCAAAAAACTTTTTCCACTATTCCTAAAACGAAAAAAAAAGTAAAACAAAGAAAATACTCTGAATTCAAGCACAAGCGAGCACACAATATTACAGTTATCAATAAAGAGGTACACTTCTTGAAAGGAATATGGTTTCATTCTTTATTTGTCTGCGTCCAAAACTTTGAAAAGCCTATACTTACAGTTAAAGTAGAACTTTGTGTTCTTCTAATTTCCTCATAAATTTAATTCGTTTCCCAACTTGGGGTATAACCTCTTGTAAACCTTTCTCAGTCATATCTTTTAAGTACTCGGTATCAATTTCATTTTCTATATTTGCAAAACAATTATTTTAATATGGTTAAGTAAAAAACGTGTAAGCGATTGGTGACTAACTTAAATACCATAATCTTTTTAATGCACACATTGGGTTACCATTTTTAGGAATGGGAAAAGCAAATTACCCTCATTAAGTTTCATCCAAAAACGTTTGAATCGCGAAATTTCAAATTTAAACCAATTCTTTTTTGATGTGATTGTTTGCAGTAATTATATTAGTTCAAAACCTAGAATAAAATCAACGAACGAGAATTCCGTGAAACTGGACGTGCCTAAGCTTTTTTTATAAATGTTAGAAGCGTATGTATTGCTTGGAATTCCCATTCTAAACGTACACCCTATATATTTATAATAAACACGTATACTATTATGTGGTACACATTATCGAAGTGCCTCTGCCCTTTTCTGTCAAATTATATTGAATATCTAAATATGTACTGGAATACATTGCCTTATTTTCAACTGAAAAACTTTTTTAATGGCTGACGCCTTGCAGTAAAATCACGTGCGAATGTATAAAAAGCTACGGACGGTAGTTGTGTTTCTATTGCGGCTAAATACGGGGCCACATATTTACAACGGATAAAGAAAAGGAAAAGAAATAAAGAAACAACCCATAAATCTGAGCTTACCTTCAAACACATTTACTTAATCCTCAAAGCCCCACAACGTTAACAAATCACCATTTTCTTGTTCTGTAATTAACTACTTTCACGACGCACATTGTAGTATGTAGTAGTAGTATGTAGTATGTTATTGTGGTTTGATGTAGATTGAATTTCCCGCGATTATTGTAAAATATATATGTACAAGATGGCGTATTATAAAACTGTGGGGTAATAGCTTGTGTTTTAATTAAAAAGGCATCGCATCCATTTCTGTGATAAATACAAAGTAAATAAGTTCTAAATAAATGTAAGGGCACCACAATTGACGACGAAGGAAAATAAATTGGGAAAAGGTTCAAGGAGAACGATATTCTTAAATTTATACAAAACATTGGATAATCCACGGGTTTTACATAATGCCGGACACGGAGTCCATACAAACACACATCGTAAGGGGTACGATTGGATAGTTAAATGAGATTTAACGATTTATATGGTATTAATATGCGCATTACGCATACTTACCAAAATTAATGAAATACCTTAGTTGTAAGGTAAAATATCATAGTACTAGCCAGTCAACAAGTCTAGTGCATGTTGCAAGTAAGAATACATAGGTAGTTACTGAATTGTATGTAGTTACTACTACTACTGGATTTTTAATCTCAAGTAGTATGCATATCAAAAGTAAATCTATTGCGTAATTTTCAAGTTACCTACGAGAAATCATAAATAATGGCTAAACAAAACAGAAGCCAAAATGTGAGAAGCGACATTAGTTACTTTTCTTTAATAGAAAATGTAGAAATATGTAAGTATAACTTATCAGCACAAAAGGTAACATAAAAAATTCATGAGATTGTGAACCATTTATTAAAGTCATAGGCTACAGAATCCAAAAAGAATATTATTGCTACGAGATGGTACAAAAAATAATACAAGTAATATAAATAAAATACAAACATTTTGTTAAGAAATGATTTTTAACACTATAAAACCAAATAATTACCAACGCATAGTAGTTATGAGGTAGATCAAAAAAGAATGCTTAATTACATATATAATACTGAAATACACATATTGAAAATATTGATAAAACAAAATATACCGAAAGTGTTTAAGCCGTATACAAAAAGACAGGAATATAAAATTTTCTTAACAAGTATTACTAAACAAAACAAACCACAACGTTATACATGAAATTTTCGCAAAGTTTATAGTCGCTACCAGAATAGTAGGACTGAAACGGTGAAGCCATATGCCAAAAGATAGGAATATAATATCTTCCTTATCAAATATTGCTAAACAAAACACAAACCAAATCGTTAATAGAGAAGTTTTCGCAGTTTAAAGTCTCTACCAGCACTGTAGGATTGAAACGGTAAAGTCGGGTACAAAAAGATAGGACTGTAATATCTTCCTTGTCAAATATTGCTAAACAAAACACAAACCAAAACGTTAAAGGTGAAATTTTTGCAGTTTAAAGTCGCTACCAGCATCGTAGGACTGAAACGGTAAAGTCGGGTACAAAAAGATAGGACTATAAAATCTTCCTTATCAAATATTGCTAAACAAAACACAAACCAAAACGTTAAAAGTGAAATTTTTGCAATTTAAAGTCGCTACCAGCATCGTAGGACTGAAACGGTGAAGTCGCTTACAAAAAGATAGGAATATTAAATTCTACTTGTCAAAAAACACAAACTAAACCAAAAGTGTTACAAGTGAAAGTCGCCACAAAAGGCGAAATGTGATCGTTTAAGGGAACCATACTTGAAAGCAGTAACAAACGCAATAAATTAGAGCAAAGTTTTAACTGTAGTTTTACTTGGCTTTCGTCGTTTTCTTCTATTAATTTCATTGTTCACATATGCTTTAATATGAGTGGGCGATCGTCCGGATAATTGAGGAAAACAGTTTCTTGCTTCCGCACATGCGGCATATGACGGTAAGGTCTGATTTTCAATATGCGATTTGAAAAATAGAAGAACAGCATCTTTCTCATCTGAAGGCCACCTTCGACGGATAGTCTTTCCATACGGTTCAACAGGAGCTGAAAAAATAATAACTTTGAAACATATGTACCTCAAACATATAACACAAGCATATGTTTTATTCGTTTTAGTTTACTAGGATTATGTACCCTATCATGATTTACTCAGTCGTAAATGCAACAGATTTCTTTAAAACTGTAGTGCAAGAAAAAGTATACATTTATCGGCACAGTAATATAGTATGCAGTAAAGCAATTGAAAATAACAAAGTCAAGCACTATAGATTCGGTGATAAAGTCCGGAAAATAGTATCCAATAACGTGTAATATAAGTAATACATAATGTATGTAGTTACATATGTATATACATATGTATTTATCCTTACCTAATCGTTTTTTAGCTGCTTGCGTACAAAATTCTTGACTGTCGCTATCGCTAGGGCTGCCTGAAGATGAAGATGACATGTTCAGCTTTTGATTTACTAGACTGGTTGACTGCATACAAAGGAAAAAGTAATAGGTATTAGTTTATGGAAACTACCAAAAAGTAACAAAAGTGTTGTTCAGTATTTGTATATGATTGAAATAGTAGAACTAAATCAAAAAATACCCTTACCATCTTACTGAGTGAATGACTTTAGATACTTATTTCGGCAGCTAAGTTGACATCCTCAGTAGAAACTCCAGAAAGTGTTATCTCTGGTTACGGTATACCCTTGGAAGACACGCTCTCCACCACATTACCAGTGGAACAATACTGAATGTCATTAATTGTTATTTCACTGCTTAACTGGTCAAGAACATATATTCCAAGGTTTTACCCTAATCAGAGATACTAAGGCTAACACGTTTCCTTTGTAGATTCTACTAAGTATGGCCAGCTAGTTGACGAAATACGTATCTAGAATCTGCGAGAAAATATCAAATTTAAAGTATTTTGAGAATGTGTGTACCTATTGTCTAAAAATCCAGAGTTGAAAGAGAATTAGTTATCTTTTAAGAAAAGTTTATGTATTCTAATTTAATTTTTTTGTAGGGATTCGCAAAGATATTGTTATAAATTGTTATAGCTTACCTTTTTCCCATACGAAAAGCAAGCGTACATCGTACTCATCTGCATGTTGTCGTTCTAAATGTCGAGCCAAATTCAATTGCAATGTTTTACAATAATTGCAGAAGAGCTGCTTTCTTTTCTTAGATACATTAGGAATGCGGGAAGCATTAGCTGGCGTACTAGAAGTCTCACATGGCTTGAAATTATCTAAGAACTCTGTAGTGTTACTATTCTTAAGAGAGGTGATTGTACCATCTCCCAAACATGGCTCCAGTGTGGGAAATGTATGTATAATCGAAGAGACCGTATTATCCAAATCTGGAGTTAATGATTGTTGCTCAGGTAAGGTAATACTTGCCTCAATGTGAGGCTGATCCTCTACAACTGTTTCGTATTCGCTGGCATTGTGGCAATTTATCTTCAACAAATCGCCTAGAAGAAATAAATAAACAATATCTGAACATTCGTAACTAAATATAACAAAAGAACGATTGCATTCACAGCGGGTTTGAGTTGTGCGTTTGTTTTTGTATATATTTGGAAATATATAGTATGGGTTAAAGTATGGAGTAAAATGCATTAACCATAGTACTAATTATTGTAAGAAACGATCAAAAACATATTTGAACATGCACGAAATATTCAATGTTATTTTCTTCAGTATTTTTTCCTGCATATCCTTACTGCAGCCGTTAACAGTGTTAAACATAAGAAATAAAAATGATCTCAATAAAAACAGCAAAACTAAAACAAAAACGCCCTTTCAATATAGGGAAAACAGTTTGAACAGAGTTTGATTTATTTGATTATAACATTAATTTAGAAACTCATAGAATTTTATAATTTTTTTATTTAGAAAAAATTAATTTCTATTATGAATATTTATGTATAAAATTGGTTACTTTTATTAGTCACTGTGTGTTCGTCGGTCATAATTTTGCATATTAGAATTTCAGTAATGTACTCACCTGAAGCGCCTGATCTTCCTAAGAGTATCCCGTATGAATCCTCTAAGTTTATATTGGCAATCCTGTTAAATTTCGTCGATATATCAAATCTTTGAACGTGCTTTATTGAAACAAATGGTTGTTGCTGCAATTGACATAATCGCCGACAAACATAGTACATAGTATATTTGCGCGGCAAAAGCATCCGTCTAGATATTTAGCCTGTGTCCTATACTTTGCTTTGCGAATATGTTTCCTGTGACAAATTTGTAAAATTCCATCTTCCGGATATCTAATTAGAGCGAACATTTTCTGAAATATACATATATCATTCGTATGTATTATCATAGGTGCTTTGATATTTTAACACATTTTTAATTTGAGCTGTAGTCATTTACAAAGAAACGATACCCAGAAGTTTTGTATTAAACAAAAAAAAAATACATAAAATATGTAGAACTTACCACAATTGTTAAGAAGCACAATAGTAGTAGCACAATAACACAATATATCTTTAAATTCGTACTAATTATAAAGCTACTAGTTGGACGCCGACCGCGACTTATATCCTCGGTGATATCTTTTACACCACATATGTAAATACATACATACATAGGTAAGAAAAGTCTAACCGAGGATATCTGTAGCGGTGGACGTGTAGTAGTATACTGGGAATTTGTTCTGCATTATGGTTCTGCTTCAGTTAGGATTTGGTATTTGATGACTATTCACATTTCATATCACGAGTATACAGCCGATAATTTAACACAGAAGCTATCTGTATAAATTTTCGTTGCATACACTGTGGAAATTAAGTAATGCATAAATTCAGTAATTCCGTTGATATAAATTTTTTGAAAAAAATCTCGCAGGGGTATATGGCGATTTCAACTTCAGCAAATATTTGCAGCCGAAGATAGGGTTTCCTATGTCATTTGTTTTTCATGTTATGACGTCATCGACATTTTTTTAATGACAACCTATATTTTTTATTATTGATTTTGATAGTACTTTTTATTTTGTTTTCAACAGTATAAAATTTTCAATATGTTATATTTGAAAAAAATCGAGAAAAACACTCTTAAGGTACAGATATTACAAATTCATTAAATTGGGAAAAAGTATTTAGTTACCGGTGTATAAAACAAAGAAACATTAGTTACGTATATAATGTCGTATGGTTTACGGTAAATGTCAATAAAATAAATGTTATTATTTTGCGTTTTCAATTTTTTTTCAGCCTTGATTTATGGGCTGATCCGGCTATTTTTCTCTAAAAAGTTGTCTATAATGCTGTACATGCATTCTTGCGTATTCTTACTTAGCGTAACGATTGTAAGGACACAATAAGCACACTATTCGGATTACTTCTCCCGCACAAAGTAGTAATAAATTCGGGAGGAGTAATCCGAACAGTGTGTTTGTAGTACTTAGCGTATCAAGTGTGCTTGAAGTGAAAAGGAAAGCATTTCTTTCCGTGGTAGAACCGTTCTTTTCTATAAAAGGTAGTTGCTATGGCCGACAATAGCTACGATTTTATCCT
>JARFOC010003022.1:0-11403 GCA_031763485.1 Osmoderma eremita | reverse complement strand
TTCTTTACTCGACAAGGTGGTAAGGGGTATTTTTTACTTAAATTTATTTTAAGCCACCGTATCCTATACCTAACCTAAAACTAGTTTGTGTTCAAAAAGTGTCATTTGAAAGTGTAAAAGGGAATCAAATGCAGTGTTTTATTTTTTGCGAAATTGTTACAATCGAATTAATGTTATTCAAGGAAAATATGTTATTTTATACCTACGGAGAGAGCAAAAATGATTGTCATGTCTGAGGTTTGCAGCAACATTGTCTTACCTGTTATATATATATTTGTTTGTCTTTTTCTTATTCATTTACTGCAACTACAGACATGACAGTCATTTCTGCTCTCTCGGTATTGGGTGTGGACTAATATGTTATTTGCAATATCACGGTGTATTATTATTTTTTAATTGATGGAACCCTTATTGAGAAATTAGCTTTTAGAGAGGAGATTTAAGAAACATCAAAACTGCCAAAAACAATTAATTGTAAAAATGTCATTATTGGCGCATGATTTTTTGCTGGAATCACCATACTAGCAAAAGCAATGAAAGGGGTGCGAGCATTAAAGACGGACGGAGATTTAAAACTAATTTCACGAAACCTATGAAATAGATCTCAAACAGTCTCACAAATTACACGAACTTTTAAATAAGGTATCATTCAACCCCTGATGTAATTTAAAAATTTTGAGGTTGCGTCCCCTGTGGTTAGGGGTTGAAGATAGGATGATCATTTGTTCTCCAAAATTGTCTCGGCGATTTTGTAAAGAAAACCTTGTTTCTTCTAATTCACTGTACTTAAAAAACTAATTTTTCGAAAACGAAAAGGCCGATTTTGAGAAAAGGATGCATCGTTGTATTGCAAATTACGTAAACCTTTAAATAACTCAACCCCTAATGACCTAGGGTTGAAGCTATAAATATTACTTGTTCTCTAAACGCCGTCCGCTTTCCATCAAAAGTTGACGTGTTTCAGCGATTTTGTAAAAATTGATTCTTAAATATTGCGTTTTCCCGCGGATAGCCTGTAGGTATACCAATTGTAATGGTAAAACTTTTATTCAAACTTCTAGTTACAATTATTCCAAACTTGATATAATTATTTCACATCCCATCCCCAGATGTGTTAAAATAAATATTTTAACACATCTTTCAAGCGTCCACCCTCAAATACCAGCCCAAAAACTCTATTAGTACTTATTTACTAATCACGTAGGAATGCTAATACGTATTCCGTTTTTATCCCCTCTTGTAATAACTTGATTATTTCTTTAAACTACATATATTAATTTTTGTCATAACTTTACAATCACACTTTACTCGATTTAATGACACGTAAAATTGACAGCCGTGACAAATACATACATCAGTTTTGACATATCTATCTAGAAAAGTTCCGGCAACCAAATTACATCTATCTTCAATTGATAAAACTATTCTATTATATATACAGCTTCACACAAAACCTCACTCTATGAGAGAAGTCCGACCTACGCTAGCAAACACCTGTATAACGCACTACCAACGGGTATACAAAACATACTTCAGCCTCATTTATTTGCACATAAACTCAAGCGGTTTCTACAATCCAGTTGGTTTTACTCTGTGGACGAGTTCCTGCAGTTACGGGGCTGAGGGGTTACGTTTGAACACATTTGATCTTAACTTGTTGTTTTAGTTTAGTTTGTTTAAATTGTTACATTTCATCAATGTAACAACGTTCGACTTTATTGTTTGATGATCTTCGAACAAATAAATGAATATTACACTCTAGGTATACACGTGTATACATATAGTAAACTATTATCCAATATCGTTTTAGATTAGCTCCCGGGTTTCCCGATCCGAGAACCTGCCTCCTCCATCAGAAACTGCAAATGCTAAACTGTTGTATCGAAAGGAAGATAGCGCGGGAGTCGAAACTGTCCGCCGGAAGATCTTTCGAATCCGTAGAGGACACGTCCACGGACGACGAGGAATTTTTCGATTGCGACTTGGACAACGACAACGATTCCTCGTCGTCGTCTATCAACAAAAGGAAAGAGTGCCATTCGTTGTGGAATCAACCGGTGGGCAGGCTAACAAAATTCGAAAATTTGAAACTTTTGAAAACCGGCGATCCCCTCTACATCCCCATTACACAAGAACCTGTCCCGAAGACGGAAGATCAATTGGAGGAGGACACCGACGTGTTATTGAAATTAGGTTCGGACGCGCAGGGCTCCGAATTGAGGGCGAGGATGATGAGCGCTTCCTTACTCTCGGACATGGAATCTTTCAAAGCGGCTAATCCGGGATCCGTACTTGAAGACTTCATTAGGTGGTACGTATTCTATTCAAACATAAATAGAACGAAACATTGCAATCTACAGATGTTCAATCAAGTTGATAGTAGCCTGCGTGTATTGTTAAAATTTTTGAAAACAAAAAAAAATGGTTGCAATATGGTTGCACCGAACGCATCAGCACAAAATTTGACTGACTATAAGGGGACTTGAGATAATTAAAAAAAAATTAAACTCAAGGGCTGCCTAATATATGCTATCGTAGTAAGAAATTAGGTAAAATATTTCTAGCTGCTCTTTGGTTACGCAGAAATTCAAATGAAAATCACATATCCGTAAAAGCTTTCTCATTGGTCTGACATCAGTTATGTATATACAATATACTTCAGCAACAGCCATCGTGATTATGTTACGATTTATTTGTTAATATTTATATGTGTAGCATCGTTTTATCTATGGATGCGAATATTTCTATTTACTATCATAAACACATAATTTATAATATTTACATTAAAATTATTTTCACAAAAAATATTATCACGAATTTAGCTTTCGCACAGCGTCTGTTTCACTGGCAACCCTTCTTAGTCATAATTTTCCATTTCTTAAATCTTTGGGAACATTAACAAATAATTTCTCGGGTGTCTTAATTAATGTGTTTTTAAATTTTAACACGACTCAAGCTTTTGAAGCCTTCAAAGGGCATTCTGAAGAACACTTATTTGGAAACAAATAAAATGTGTATATACGCGAGCACTTATTTTGGAATAAATGGAGTAGGTAATAAATAAATTCCATATAATTCCAACAAAATTTATAAACGACCACATTTTTTTCATTTTTATTGAAGGTATTCCCCTAGAGATTGGATAGAAGATGAGGGCGACGAGTTAGACGAATGGGGGCAGAAGAAGGGCCGTTTGAGTTCCAGAATGTTAATATCGGACAACACGTGGGTAGAAATGTGGGAATCCGCGAAACCAGTAGCCGCCAACCGGCAGAAGCGACTATTCGACGACACGCGCGAAGCCGAGAAAGTGCTGCACTTCCTCGATTCGCGAAATCTGGCCCAGATCGCGGAATTGGTGCTACCGGTCCTGTGCCACTGCGCCATCTACCGTTTGGTGGAGGAGAGCGAGCAGGCGAGAATGACGGAAATGAGCAATGACTCGCTACCGCAAATTATCAAGGCGGGCGAGAGGATATCGCGGGAGGGCGGCGTCTCTAAACGCCGATACGAGGCGCTAATACAGGAGATGGGTGCCATCGAGTTGTCCGTGTCTCAAATCAATTCGCTCCTGTATAAATTCAATCCGGCGGGCGAGAGCGACGATCAGTTGAACGGATTCGCGGAAAATCTGGCGCGCGGAGTCGAAATGGAGATACGGGACAAATCCCGTTCTAAGGTCGGTGCCGCTTTACTAACAATGTTCTCGGAGGCACAGAAAGCGACGACTATGACGAACAACGTAGCGAGCGAAAACTCGGACGGCCGACACGAGCCCAGTACGATATTTCCGTCGACCGCCGAGCGAGAGTTCGTGATGCGAGTTTCCGCGTGTCGACCGGCGGTTTTCTCGGCCAAAAGCCCGCAACTTTTACGAGCCGTGCTATCTAAAAACGAATTCCGTTTATGTGGCGCCTTCTCCGAGGATACGGTTTTCTTTTAGATTATAAATTGTAAGACCCGAAAGGTAATAAATATCTCGTCGCGTGTGAACTAAAACACAAGTAATATAAATATTTTTTTCATTAATTGAAAAACGCCAACATATAAAGCTAATGTACTAATAATATAATAAACATATAATAATAATAATATATGTCTTTATTGCCACACGTTTTTCCTTTACAATGCAAGGATTACAAGAAATAATGTATACAATAAATTAAAGTCTAAAGGGCGGCGCAATCCCAGGGTGAAGTCCAGTACGCAGACTGCTGAAACCTAACCCTGTATTTATAAACTTAACTACCAAAATTCTTGCCTAAAGCTGAAACTATAGAACAAATAAATATATAATAATTATGTAGGTACTTGTGTTTCCAACGGTAATGGCACAACTAGTAGCACTTTAAATAAATACCATAAAGTAAATTCTAATCAATTACTATGACTAATATTCTTTCTCTTTAACGACGAAATAATAAAATCCGTTGACGTCTGTCAGTTCATTAGAGACGTATTTCGCCGCCACCGTCTGCCTTCCCAGCTGATCGTGGACGAATTTAAATTCCCTCTCGATCGTCTGACTCAGCAGTATTTCGTCGCAGATATCGATGGTCAATTGCTTTTCCATGCCGGGCGCTTCGATTAGAAACTTACCCGTATTGAGTGCCGCAGACAACGGATTCTTCACGCTGACCTTGGCCGTCGCCTCCTCGCCCACGCGCGTCGCGTTTCTCATGTCGATTTCGACGTCGGGCATCTTCAGTCGTCCCTGTCGTAATATTGGTAGTTGGTACCGTTTACCCGCGCCAGACACGAAATAACGAATACGCAATTGTCTTCTATCGTCTTCCGATAATCGTCGTACGTAACGTTCAATTCCATCTCGTTGCTGCCGCCTCTCGGTACGATAATGGTTATCGAACTCGACGCGACCGAGGCTAAGAATTTCCCCGTATAACGGATCACGTCCACACGCAGCACACCGCTAACTTCGTGATCCGTTTCCGCGTTACGATTCTCCATCTTCAGGCGTACGGTAAAGTTCTGACCGATTACCATGTGATCCACGTATGCGAAATTGAAGACGATGTCGTCGAAGGCTTCGTTCAGGTATATCCGAGAGATGTCGTGCTCTATATGTCGCATCGCCTTCAAATACACCGATCTCTCTTCTCTACTGCTCTCCGGGTGCTTGTATTCCTCTGTCAGGTCTAAGCGGGAGGAAGTTCCCGGAGCTTTCGTACTAATATGCTCCCCAGCCGCGGCGGTCTTTTTCTTGAGAAGCTTCCACACATCGGCGTCTTTATCGTATAACCAATACACCTGGGAAACAATTGTGATGGAAAGATCAAAAACTTTTTAAGGATATTCCGAGTTACCATCCGGACCTTTATTTGCTTTAATTAATTTTAATATGTGATAGTAACCCAAAAGTTAATAGTTACCAGGTCTGCGTTCACTTCAGAAAAGAGAAAAGCCACATCGTACGGTTTGGTGACATCGCCCTGTTTACACGCCGCAACAGAAGCCGGGCCGCATCTGAACGTACCGTCACTTCTCTCTTGCGGGGTTGCGTCTATCACTTGCCAACCGTCATACGCCTTCCCCAGATCGGGTCTCTTCATCCATATCTCCGACCACACGTGGTAATTCCACATAGAATCTAATTCACTTACTATCTTCCCATTACCATCGACGATATAATCGATCGTTATGGAACCGTTGGAGTCGTGAGCAGACGAGAAATTCGTAACGACTCGCGACGGCAGACCAAGCGCTCTACACACTAATAGTAAAGGAGACGTTACGTTATGTAGAGATACAATTCGAAGCAAAAGGATATCGTTTGCCGTTATGATCTTGGTAGATTTGAAAAATACATAGAATAAACCTGTTTATGTTTACAAAGAAAGAAGATAGACTACAAAATATGTCGTCTGCAGCACTTAGGCGCGACCGGTGATGGCGTTTTGGGTAGGCAGCAATTGCTAAGATAGTAGTGCAACTTCGTATAGCTTTTGTGCTGTTAGATTGACATCGCACGAATTGAAAGTATCTTAGCAACGGCCAAACACCCAAAACGTCATAGCCGGCCGCGTTTGATGATACCAGAAATATGGTAACCACATGCGAACGGTGACCGGTGAAATATATGATTATGGGATGGCCAAGTGCTTATAAAATAATATAAATCCATTTTTATAAAGCAATACTTGTGTGAAATGAAACCATTTCAAGCGGAATTAAGATATCGGTAGTTGATAATCGCTAAGATATAAATAGTGGTGCTGTGTTAAAATTATTTCTAAATAGAAAGTATGAAATTGCGATAGGGTTAGCTAATATCTCGTACCATAGTTTAGAAGAGTTTCAAGCTTTATGTTTGTTATCGCTAATCTTCCTTATCGCTCTAGCTGAACTGAGATATGATATTAGAACAAGTAATAGGCCGTTCGATTACGTGTTTTTTAGATACGTATCAGTTGATAGCTGCGTTGAGGTACTACAATGTGTTTCAAAAAGACGTAGGTACTAGGTCTAGTTACCTTATGAACAGTCGCTGCTCTGTTGACATGCGCATATAAATGAATTGATTTGAAGATTAGGTATCTTATTATCTATCACCTGCTACACTCACACGATACAGATGTCAAAATCACAATATTATTTGGGTTAAGATTTATTGAGAGATGTAATTCTTTTTGAGACACACTGTGGTAAAATCGTGACATTCTAACCTTAATTTCTAACCTCGCTCAAATGTGTCAAACGTCATTCGTATTTCGTACATATTAGCAGTTAAGGAAATCAGTTTAAAATTAGTCAATTACCTGTAGTTAGTACACCTGCGAATACCCAGCATTGTCCGTAACGTACGGGGTTTTTTTGTCCTGAAGTACTCCTGCAATATGTGAACGCTGCCGGTCCAATCAATGGGCGCCTTACCGCCCGTAAAATCGTTACTCCAATTACCTATCATCACCCCGTTATCGTCGTCGCCGTTAACGGCTGCTGAAAGGACCCTACAAACAGCCACGAGATCCGTCCGTCCGTATCCGGACAAGCCACCTATATTCGTGATCAAATACATGGCGCAATCCAAAATATCTTTTTCGAATTGTCCGTATTTCCAAATTTGGGGAAAATTTGGGGAACCTCCCCAGATCTGTCTCCAGATCAGTCCTTCTCCGCTCGATACCGCCTCGTCCCTCCATTCTTCCGATTCCATGAACGTCTCGTCGTTCTTACACCACGGATTGTACAATACGTAAACGGGTCCGTCCGCTCGGAAAGTGTGCCTGCTCGCGGTAACCGTGTCTATCTCTAAATCCCAAACGCCGGCGATACAGCGCGGTGCCGGCCTAATGTTCACCACTATCGTATTTTCCGAGACTACTTCGTCAAGTACCGCGCTCCAGGAGTATACGTTTTCCGACATCTCGGACAGCTTTGCGCCAATTAAAGTACCCTGAGTATAATTAGGGGACCTTCTGTCTGCATAGAGCAAAACCAAGATGAATAATAACATAACGTGCGCGATCAATTGAATTCATAATTGGAGTAGAAAGTTTATCACAAAAAAATAATACAAATAATTTTAGCTTATGTGGCTTTAAAATGCTTTGTACTTGATTTTTATGAATGTCTTAATAATAAACTAACTAATTTCAACGAATGCGGATGGTTTTCAAAATAACTTTCAGTAAGGAAAATTTTGTGTTCCAAATCGAACATTTTCGACCCTCACGAATGTGACAATTATTATAATTTGATGTAATCCTTCATTGACAGTTATAAAAATATGTGTTACCAATTAAGTTGTAATATTCATGGCTTACTCTAATTATGAATTCGATTCATCACCCGCAAATAATTTTATTTCACAACCCTTTATGTTTATTGAAATGTATAGGCATAACCGCAATAGTACATACCTCTACATTTAAATAAGAATGTTAAATTGTCTCTGTTCCTGTCGTAAGGCTCTTTCAACGTTACGTGCAATTTAAATTCTTGCCCTCTTCTTACCACCAAAAATGGTTGCTCAGTTCTTCTCATGTGCTCATATTTATCCGTACGATGTTGTTCTCCGTTGAATGCTATGCAAAAATCCACCTTCGTAACGTAGTTGGCGTGGACGTTCGCTACAAAATTATTAAAAAATCACATTATATACTCTTTCTTAATGTTCATCGCCCAAAATTTGCTACTATGTGTGATAATTACGAGAGACTTGACTTACCATCTGGGTCGATCGGTATAAAGCCGTGCCTATTGCTTATATTAAAATCGGGTGTTTTCTTAAAACCCCCGAAACAAGAGTTCCCTTTTTTTGTTTCCATCGTACAGCAATCACAATGATAATTTATGAAATCACAAAACAACCACCTAAACTATCAACTGTTTTTTACTTCAATAATCTATTATATTCTTCTGTCACTGATCGCAAAAACACAATTAACGGAGGATTATGGGGACATTCCTTTTATTAGCTTTCAGCGCTTCCGATGACGTATGCTAATATCAGGAAATTATTTCGCTCTACATACGAGGTGTGTAAATTAAGTAATGAGACTGGGAACATAGCGTTTGATATGGCAACACGGGAAGCACGGGACATGGAGGGGCGACAATTGGACAACTCCATCAAGTCATTTGGTTGTCTGCTGTCGTTTTTTCCGTGAACCCAGTTTTCGTAGTGCGTTCTACAAATGAAAGACATTAATTGCGAGCAACGGTGTGCTATCAGATTTTGCTTCAGACTTGGGCAAAGTGCAACAGAAACTTTTGCAAAAGTTCAGCAGGCCTACGGAGACAGTGTTTTGTCAAAAGCCGCCCAGGTTTTTTCGGTGGTTTAAGGCATTTTCAGAAGGAAGAGAGTCAATGGAAGAAAAGCCACGCAGCGGAAGGCCTTCAACTGCAACTCAACCGACGGAAATGTCGACAAAGTCCGCGATCTTGTGTGTTCAGATCGTCGATTGACGGTCAGAAGAATGGTCGGGGAACAGTTGAATTTGTCTCACACCGCCGTTCATCAAGTTTTGACCAATGAATTGGGAATGCGAGAGATCTGCTCGAAAATGGTTCCAAAAACCTTTCGCAGGAACAAAAGGACGTCACGACAGAGAAAAGCACCTTGACTTTTTGGAATCGATTGGAAATAATAAAAAAAAAATTCGTTCGTGCCTCAAGGATAGATAGTTAATCAACATTTTTATCGAGATGGGTTCTCGAAAGACTCCGAAAAAGGGCCATGCGTGTGAGACCAAACATCAAGAACGATTGGATACTGCATCATGGCAATGCGCCTAGTCACACAGCAATTTCCATAAACGGTTTTTTGGCCAGTAAAAATATCGCTGTGACTACTCAGCCTCCATATCCTTTCTTTGAGTCAAGAAAATGATCTCTGAATGTTATACATAATTAGTCAGCGGTGCAAAATAGTTCAAGTTCTGGTGATGAAGACTCCATTTTCCAGTAATAATACCTCACTTAGTTTTTTATAGCTAGGGTTTTTTTTTCTTTAATTTTTTGACTGTAATTGTTGCAATTTCCTCGGGAACGTTATTTAATTAATTATTCTATTAAAGTTAGTTATTGCGTCCACCAAAATAAAGTTTTGTTTTTTTATAGATGTTCAGTAGTATTTGCAATTTTTTTTTTAATTGTTTCTAAAATAAACCAACTTTTCATATTTGAGAATAGAACGTCAGTCGAAACTTATTAGCATATAGGCGTTTTAATTTACTTTAATAATTATTTCTTTTAGATATTGAAGATGCCTCAGTTTTATTATTATGCTCAATTAAACCTAGCTCACTCAGAAGAAAATACAACATTACGATAAAGGATTGAAAAATTATTTTCAGAAATTGTATTAAAAATTAAGAAAGTATTATACCAATTAGATATATGTCTCGCATCCAGTACTATCATAATAGTAGTAGGTAGGTAGGTAGAAATAATGCGCGTTGTTTCTACCTACATCCTCTACCTGACATCCTTTGGACATCCAGTTTTGGTCCAAACAAGGGTCAAACGTCCGTGCACGTTATTTTTACGTTTGATAGTTTTCCAGTTTTTGCGTTACAATGGACGTCCACAAGCGGACATACATTGATCGTCCATTTTAAATACTAAAAGTGTCGTCCTCGTTTGTGATCTGTCGTATATTTTGGAGACCGGAAGCAAGATAATGTCATTCAAAGAAATATATGATTCTATTCTTCAGACACGAGAAACACAGTTCATAAACAGCCGTATTTTAAAAAATAATCATAAATTCCTTCCCCTTGAATGTGTGTACAGGAAATAATATATAATATGGGTTCTTATTTAAATTTGTATATTTTTGCGCTACTTCAGGCTGGCATGCATATCTTTTAGGCACGTAAATAATGAGAATTAAATTACAAAGATTTCATGAACGAGCGCATACAACCCAAGCAAAAGCTTTAAAAATAAAAAATCTTGAAAAGCACAAACAAAAAACGAACTCTGTATAAACATAATAGAAGGAGTATTGAAAGAAAAGGATCCTTGATATTAAATAAAACACAAATTCTGGTAATATTGAAAAGTGTTAATGTACAACTAAAAATAACATTCGAAGAACGCAAAAAATTAGATATAGGTACTGTTCAAACCAAACTCCATCATTAGCCTAATCCTTAATCTGTTATAAAAACTATGCCTAACAGCTGCGGCTGATGATGACTTTTTGAGTGGGCAGTAGTTAAGGTAGTGCTTCGTGCAATTTCGCATGGCTTTCGTGATGTTCGACTCGACGCCGGCGCCGCACGAATCTGTGCAACCTTAGTAGCTGCCGCGGCTGATGCCTAGCATTACATAAATATTCTGCCGGCATGCTTGCACCTTCGTTTTGAATTTTTCATCCTAATTCATCATTCGAATATTTGCTCTTTCAGCAGGTATACCTACTGTATATCTCACATTTTAAATAACCCCCGAGGAAAAATCATTTGGGTACAAATCAGGCAATTTTGCTAGGTACCTATTAAACGGTTTCAGGGTGTATTCAATTTAAAAAAATATATTAAAACGTCCGGATATACCTTCGCTCACCTTCCCACCAAATATCGGTATAGTGGATCTACTTGAGCGAACTGATATGTATGTATATGTAAATAAAAAGATTTACAAACATCCCATTTCTTTATATGTACGAATACACCTAAGAATATCTTATATTGCTTTTAAGTATTATTTTTATACACATTGTTATACATACATTATTACTGGATGCATTTAAGCGGAAATATAGTCGCACGGGTGAATGTAAATACATATTATGATAGAGTACGATCGATCCGGAAGAAACTGGCATATGAACCAGTAATAACCGTGTAGGAGTGTAGGTAGGTATATAATTTACCCACACACACACATATATATATATATATATATATATATATATATATATATATAGATATA
>JARFOC010003011.1:0-11403 GCA_031763485.1 Osmoderma eremita | reverse complement strand
CATTGATGTAATACAAAATTGTAGGTAATTTCATGCTTTAATATTGAAGTTACTAAAAATAATTGCGGCAAATTTGACTTTTACTGCTTGAGAATAGTAGTAAAACACGCATTGAAGCATTTTAAAATTATTTAATAACCTCCAAAAAGCAAATACACTAGCTATAAAAATTATTAATTAATAACAATAAGAACTTAGAATAAAAAGATGAATATATATCCCTCAGACATCAACCAAAAAATGACCACGGTGATATATGAATGACTACAAAACGATATTACCCAGTAAGCAAATACAGCCATACATACATATAATCCCAAAAAAGAAAAAAAACACAAGTATATTTAAACAAGTACTAAAATTACGACTTAGTGTTAAATATATTAAGTTTATTGGTCTTAATTACTTTGCCATATATAATTATTACTCCTTAACGCAACAAATACACGTAACACTGATTAAATTATATTAGTACGGAATTTACTCTCTATTTCTTCGACCTGAAGAAGTATATTTTTATAAATAGAACATCCCTTTTTTTATACAACACGAACATCCCTTTTTATACAGCACTATAACTATTATAAAAATTAAAACACATCAGTCTAACTTATTCTTAAAATTGCATAAACCCTTTCGTATATGTATACTGAGGATGAAATAATGTTTATCCCTCACATATAGTATATTTAATATAGCTTTTGATATCATCTTAGTACGTCAAAAATGTAATTTTATAACTTCACATATGTATATACAGTACACATTTTTATTTCTTTTTTTTTAAAGGCTTGTTAAAGTTATAATACATTTTACTATTAAATATTTCTTTTCAAACTCCCAATGGAAATATTTTAACAAGCTTAAGATGTTAGACAAAGAACCCTCTTTTCGGATATTTCTCAAACAATTGTTTATGGAGAATCTACCAGATGAGGGATATACATCTCTATATAACAGTATGAAAAATGAAAATAATTTTAAAGTTAGCATTAAATAAATTCAGCGTGCTTTCTTTACTATAGCATCACAATAATAAATACAATTACAAAATACTTGTAAGTTCGTAAAAACTATTCACGATGGTTCTTCGTGTATATCTTAATCAATGTTTTGGTTATTAGATAAATTTGCATAGATTTTTTATTTGATGGTAAAGCATGCCTTATCACTATGTCAATATATTCGATATACTTAACTATGAAAGGTGATGAAATGAAAAACAATTCTCTCACCGTTACTCCTTTTAAAAAGAGAAACAGAAAATAAAACAAAATAATATCGTTCTAATTTATTGTAATATTTCATTTAGTATATAAATAAGAAAAAAAGATATATCTATAACTTAACACAAAGAATATAACAATTGCATTGATGAAAATTGTGTTCACAGTGTAAAACTTACGATTTAAACGATGATAAATTGGGCAAACAGTACAATAATTAAAAATCATGATACAACGCAAAAATAAAGCCAAACATATATACAAAATTTTAATAATAAATTATACAGGATTTGAAATATTCTTGATGTGAGGATGGATCAGAGGAATAAATTCGACACGCCATCTTATCCTTGCCATGAATAATAAGAATATTAAAGTTTATCCTGACGTATCTTTTGAATATATGATGAATTATAATTTTCCTACTGCTGCTTTTTCTCTTCCACTTTCTTCCCGATTGGTATTGCAGCCTTAACTCTAAAAACACAGAAATATCTCATAAGACACGAGTAATAATCAGAAGACATCTAATCATTCATTTCATTAGGAAACATTCTTATTTCCCTGTACATAATAATTAGTGTAATCACACACAAAGCGTAATAATATATAAATTGACAAGGTAAAAAATAGATATTTTTATAGAATTTAATAAAAGATAAAGGAAATAATATTACTAAATTCCGAAGAAAGCGTCAAAATCTCTGCAAAAGTGTTGATTTCATTTTTTTGTTATGCACCGTTATAGTTTGCTGACACCTACAAAGCGAAAATAAAAATATCATCAATGTTTCAATAAAAAATAATATTGACCTTTGCGTAAAGTGTTTAACTGTTTTCATGCCTACTTACTTTGAAGTGATTTCCTCCAATTTGTTCCTCACAATATCCAGGTTGGCATCTATCTGAGTCTTGTTGGTTTCGTAGACTTTGGGGAAAGTGAATAATGCCACCCAAGCTGGAAATAAGACAAGTTTCATACAAGTTCTAAACGTTCATTTCTATTGCGTAATTAGGTATTCCTATTGTGGAAATATGATCGTTCTAAGGGTCGATATTTACCGATTATCATGAGTGTCATTCCGTTGAACCATGCTCCCAAATATGTCAGACACCATAAGAGTACTCCGAATTTAATCGAATCAACGAGGTCTTCGACCAAGAATAATCTCCTCAATTCGACCACCGCGGCGTTGAAATGGGCCACGCCCACTTTTGAGATTTCTTCGATTTTGCTCTGTGGTAACGACAGATCGGTATCTAGTATTTCCCTAGGAAAAATTAAACAAACGATTAGTGTAAGTACGAGTCATTTAATAAATATTAGAGCTTATTTCATCTGGATAAATGAGTACCGGCTGTTATAGTTAATATCGGTCTCGTATTATCGCTTTTGAATTTGTATAAATTTATACAAAGTATCCTAACTTGTCAGCCGACGGATTTATGTTGGTGACGACCTAAACTATTGCCTAGTAAATATTCTGCCGCTCGCTTTCAAACTTGACATTTTTGGGTTATCAGGTAGTTAAATACTATAAATCTAAATTCTCTACACAATGAAATTTGACTATTTCCCCTAAGCTCTGCCCCTTTCTGCTCCATTCAAACTCACTGGAAAAATATTACCTTGATAAACACAGGAGATACTTTGTTATTTTGAGGAGAGGTTACTGAATATGAAGATTCAAATTAGGAGAATCGCTATAGAGGTTTGTCAGAATTTACCCTATCCCTTTTAATACTGGCTCACTCCAATGCAGAAGTTGAACGGCTTCTTAGTCAAATGAAGTTAGTAAAAACTATGTTACCTAATAGAATTAATCCCATCTGGATTAAGTAGGGAAAATAAATGTTGCCATAATTGTAGTATTTTTCCAAAAATAATACAAAATATAAAAACCAGACAAAACATACGAATGCGACAGATTAGAATTTGATTTTGAACAATTTCTGTAACTAAACTGTAAGATTTTATATTTAATTAAGTTAATAAAAACCAGAAAAAGTCATTTAATTTTTGTACTTCCCGGTCTCCCTTCTGTTCCCTCCTTGCAACATAAAAAGTTAGTAGAATTTTGGTAGATTTTGTTAAGTGATGTAGTATAAAATAATTCCTCATTGTTGGTAACACTGCTCTGCTCTCTCTTCATAACTTGATATATCGTATATGGTGCTAATGATCATGTTGTGGCAGTTATATTTTTTTTCAACGTAAAGTTATTATATTCAGTACATTAATTATATACAATAAATTTATAAAATTAACTGCCGGAAGCAGCTGTTATTTATTGTGAGTTCACTCATCAGATGATGAGTTTCCCAGAAAGTAGCTGTTTAGTACCTACCTACCTATACAACTTCATAATACATGACAGGCGTAACTTGTCTTATTAACAATGAGGCAAGTCATGCAACTAGTTCTTGTGAACAATGTTAATTAGGGGAAATTATTTTTTATTCCGGGTTGCACATTATTTTAATTATTTAAAATGCAAAATACCTTATATATGTGTTGCAGGTAACATCTTATATGGAATAAAAATATCTATCTAATGTTTCACTAATGTTTAAGCTGCAAATTGAGAACCTAAACATTAAGATAGATTATTAAAATACACCGTGTGGGCAACAATTCCCGAGAATCAACAACCCGTCAATTTAGTATTTTTTTCTTTTAAAGTTGATTTCGTTAGATTGCAGTATGTGTTGGCAATACTAATTTCATTAACGTGCTATATCAATTTATATGTCATCTATCTTTAATGTTTATTAATATTTCCATTTTTCGCTGTATAATAACCGTTCTTTTTAGGATACTTTACAATCAAAATTATTTATTTATTGGTAAGTTGATAAATATATCCCAATAATGCTATTTTGACAGATTCATTAAGCATAAGTTTGTGTGGGTGAGACGATTTGAAACTAAGCACTGTATTTGCGAAGGAAAATCATCAGGGAGGTCAACAGTTTTAACTGATAGTGTTGTTGATATCCAAAACCGCATTGAAAAAGCCCTAGCAAGTCGGTTTTAAAGTTATCTGCTTAAACAAGTACGATTTAATGTATTACCCTGTATTACGTAGTAAATGTTTCAATAGCATGCTTTCCCTCCATTTAATAACATCTGTATTAATTAAATATTAATTTTAAAACAAATATCTCTTTAGATGTTTCTTACGGAAGTTGTCGGAAAGCTCTAAAGACAAATTCCCAGGTGCATCTGAATAAATTGACTGTAGTCCAGAAACTGCGTCCTAGAGGGAGCATGAAGCACGATTACAATGTCGCTAATGCTTCATGGAAAATTTAAATAACGACGATGTACTAAACGTAACGTTTATGAGTGACAAAGCTTGGTTTCACCTATCTAGATGTGTGAATAGCCAAAATTACAGGACAGGTCGTAAGAAAATCCTCATAATTTCCTGGAAAGCAATTTGCATCAGGTAAAAGTTGATGTTTCGGTTCAAGAAGACGTATTATTTTTACCAATATTTTTTCATAACACCATAATAAACACACGGTTCGGATTACTCCTCCCGCATAAAGTGTTAATTAATTCGGGACGACACGTAATATACGAATACGTGAAATACGTGGATTCCCGAAACACCTGTCGCCCCGAATTAATTAATTTTTTGTGCGGGAGGAGTAATCCGAACAGTGTGTTTATTGCGCTGCCCCACAGTCCTTGCAATCTTTATTTACATAGCACCATAAAATAGAGAATTTGATGCCAATACATTAATTTGTAATTATCGATAGCCTAATAGATTTCCCCATTTAACACCGTTAGATTTACACAACCTCGATGAGTTGCAGGTAGCCATTCAAAGATAACACAAGACATAACACAAGAAAGTGTAATAAAGATAGTATGAAAAGAAGAGTGTAACTTTGCATTTTATGTCAAGGCATGCATTTTGAATGCATGTTATGAAACAATTAATTGATTTGATTTTTAATGTATTCAATAAATATTGTTTAAAGATTATAATACATCATTTTTGTTTTTACTTATTTCTGCAATAAATCTTAAATTTATTTTATCACTGGGAACGCGGTTTCTGAAAATGATAACTTTTGGTTGTAATCGCAGTTACCTGAATAAGAAGTTGGTTAGTTACGGTAATTGGAATTATTAGAGGTTATGTTTATGATATAAAACTGTTAGATATCGTATCTGTGGTTGTATTGAGCATAAATGAGAGATAATCAGTTCCATTTGTGCGGAATTAACGTTAACTGGCTGCCCAATAAATAAATGTTTTTCCATCAACTTTTAGATACATTGGAAACTATAAGCAAGGTTATGTTGCCATGGTAAAATATGAAAAGCGTCTCGTGAATAACCATATTTTTCAGGAAATCTTTAAATACCGACTTTAACCGAAATCATGGTTTCAGCTACTTCAAATCATTCACGGTACATACTCTTAGTAACACAAGCAGTGTCACCAACTGATATAATTTAAGTTGGGGACATTTTCAGTCATGTGATTCTGGGAAATTGTTGCCCTCTCTGTATTATGTTGTAATAAATACAGTTTTATCTGCAATCTATTATCTATAGCAGCTCTCGCAATTAAACCACCGACTTTTGACATTTCGTCTTTTCATGACACGGTTTTCAGGCATTACGAAGCATATCACATGGTTTGACAGATATATAGATAGGTTATGGTAAAAAAAAACGAAAACTATCGATACCAAATAGAACGTCAGAATGACAAACGTCAAGTAAGTGCGTTGACAACTTACTTTATCTATGCAACTGGCCAACGCTCTATGAATTGAAGAAATCCTACGCCTGCGAAATGTTACTAGATTTGACATTACTATGCATTTGCTAAATGTGAAGTTGTGTTGGTATGATTTTTATCGTTTTATGACATTATCGCTGTCAAAAGTCGGTTGTTTCATTGCTAGAGCCGTAGCTCTGCAATTTTTATATTAATATATTTATTTTATTCTGTCAAGATGTTGTTGGAAGCCATACATAATACTTAAGTGCCTATATTAATTAAAATGCTGAACACAAAGGGAAACGCAAATTAATAATGCTATATGCATACAAAGGAAGTTTGGTCTATAATTATGTATATCAGTCACGTTCATTAATGTACTTTTTATAACAAGAAAAACCTATACTAATTAGAAGTTTGAGTACATGACTAAAATTGGTTAATCATAAGAGATTTGTTCGAATATTGTTTAAAATCGAAAATAACTTACTTGAATGGATGTCCATCGCCGGTTTTCTGAACAGCCTGTACGACATTCTTATAGATACGGAAAGAAATAGTGCCCGTGAGGACCAACAGCGACAGGTATGCAACTACACTTATTAACGAGAAATAGGTAAGTGCCAACAATACTATTAAAACTCCACCGAAGACCGGTCCGGACTTCTTCAGGTCTCGCCAATATATGAGGTCCGCCACTGCAAAGTAAAAAAAAAACACTAAATAAAATATGCTTTTTTAAAAGTCAAGCAATACGGCACATACTGCTTTCAGAGTAGTATTTTATCGACGAAATGGTATCCGTAAAATACGATTACAATGCCAGTTTACAACGGATAATATGCTAATACGCCTCGTTTATTCTTATCACTTTCCCCGTATTCGTCATTCGTTATTACCATGCGTCACGACGCATTCGCGTAGAAGTCACACAACGTTAGGGTACTGGATTCAATGTCAAACGCTGCCGGTAAATAAAAGGTGTACAATGATACAAGATCGCGCTGTAACATAAGAAATTCACCTTTTTTTACACAGCGTTGAATTGCATTCTGTCTCGGCACGTTGTTTGCGTATACAAATTGCGGTTTACCCTTTTAGGAAGCAATGGTGAATGCCAATGTTACAATGATAGTCTGAATCTAACATGACCACAAATTTAACAACAAGATTTTCTATACAGGATGTTTAAGGTCTTAGGATTTTATTTTCAAGGGGTGATTGAAGTCATTAACGTAAAAGTATCTTAACAAAGTTGCATAATAAAAGAGATATTTATGTAAAAAAATGTAGTTTTTTTTATTTATTTTTAAGTGGTAATTAACCAACATAAAAAGTTTTTAACGCTAAAACAATTGATCAACAACTTGTGCAAAGTAAATGTTAACGATAGGTGATTTTAGATAGTGATTTTTTTACGAAGTAGGCTGATGTCTGTAACTTTTCCCATCTGTCAAGCTGCTTCATTAGTTGTCAATAAATCACAAGACCGTAAACACCTGTATATATATATTCATTTCGTGTTCTTATATGCGATTTGTTAGATATATTTACCGGTTTCTAGTTTAGATACGTATTACATTCTGCGGCAAAGTGATGCATAATATACAGTGAACATTCAACGTTTCTATTAATAAAACTATCCGCAAGGCGAACGAGTGGGAGGTTGCCAACTATTCTGAACAATTCCAATTTATTATCATCCGTTAGATATTGAGATCCAGCAATAAACGAGGAGCCTTATTTTTTCTTTCATTTAATTAAATAATTGTATTTTGTAAAACAAATTTCATAATTTCAAAGTTAATCATGGTGTAGTTCAATATAATTTTAAGATTATTTTGGGAAAACCTTTATCGAAGCTATCGTTCAGCATAGTTTTTTGTTTCGTGCTTGGCTGATTTTTTTATTGCAAGCTTATTCTTGGTGGATACATACACAAGCTAGACATACACATACACATTTATTATAGTATAATTTTATAAATTTTAACCATGATACTATATGCATATACATTATGTATAAACAGTAATGAAAAATGTAAATATATACGCACATAATGCTTTTGGATCACACAACAGCTGGTTATGCACAGCATTAGTAGCGACAGACATTCGCACGTACAGATAGCTGTTTCGGATTTCCTTGTCCTCATCAGTGTACGACGGGGAATGCCTGTCACTTTTTCATCACGCCGTATACATACACTTGACAGTAGATGTTGACAATGAAAACTCATAGGCGACATCTAGCGCAAAGCGGAGCATTCATAGCGATGATTTGACGAGCGTCACAATCGTACACTGATGAGGACTAGGTAGTCTGAAACAGCTGTCTGTACGTGGGAATGTCTGTCGCTACCAATGCTGTGCATAACCACCTGTGTTGTGTGATCCAAAAGCATCATGTGCGTATATATTTACGTTTCTTTCTTGTTTATATGTATATGCATATAATATCATGGTTATATTACCTTCTTGCCAGAGAGTATTGGTACAAGTAATTTTCAGAATTTTTTTTTTGTAATTATATTCTCTAATATTTCGTACTTTTTAATTAAATAACCCGTCAACTCTCATTAAAACATAATTATTAATGATTTTGACGTTTTCTATGTTATAAAAAAAAATACATCCTCACCAATCAGAAAAAGGCTAATCCATTGTTTCTTTAAAATTGATTTTCTTGATTTAATGTATTATCAAGGACTACCTACATACATGTTCCACAACAAAACGGCTGTAGTCAAAGCCCAACATGTGCTACCATGAAGATAACCTTAAATTGTTATTGAAAATGTCTTTAATTGGTTTTCCTAAAAATCAAGTCTGTTTGACTTCTACATGGTTCGATTCAAATAAAAATTCTTTTAAGATGACACACCTGCATAACAAGTAGTTGAATGAAGCAATGATTATAATTAGCAACACAAATCATGCAAACGAGCCAGGCTATTTATGGATTGCGTCGTAATAAGTAATACTTATAGTGGATTACCACTGTTACATATATTTACATACACCTGTTGCCCCAATATTAACTTATTATAAATTTTTTTTATAAGCGATAATATACGAAGCTACGCACCGTGAAAAATTGTTAAAACTAGTGTTATCTCTGTCCAAATTAGAAACTGGTCAGAATATGTAGTTATAGCGTAAGGAACGTATGAGCATTAATTATTCCCAAAATTTTTATGGAATACTTTCTCAAAGCATTACTAATTGAGGGCAATACGATTGCTCCTCTCTCTAACACTTCGGAGAAATTTTTATATCAAATAATGAAATTTTTAGAAACCCCAGTGGATTGTACAGGGCCGAAGCGATTAGTCTGGTAATAGGAAACTACGATTTATTAGGTGGTCGACTATAATAAGGAGGGACTATTAATAAGCGAGCGCCTGCGGGTCACACTTTACTCGGATCCCTTTCATTCGCATTAAAATCGATCGAGTGTAATTGCATACGCAATACATACACTGAAACTAAACAAAACAAAGATTCTATCTATTCTTAAGGTTTTCAAGATAACAACAATTATTTAATTTGAATCAATTAATTTTGCCACATTTCTTTCCTATCTAATACAATTATCAGCTTAGTTGTTTTAAGTCTATAGAGCTATAGTTGAATCGCCCAAAAGATGCAGTAGAGAACTGCATGGCAATCGTGTAATATCAATGCGTCATATTTTTATCATGTTTATTATTGGTCAGTCAAATGCCGGGATACTGCAGTGGTAAGAGCGCTAGGCATCCGTTCTGAATGTTGATTGTTCGAATCTCCCTGCCGCAATCGATTTAAAAAAAAAGTCGATTGCAGCCGGTGATCGGTACCTCTCCCGGTATCCTTCAGTGTTTGGGCAAAAATCGGCACTGCTGCCCTCTCACGGCGAGGAGAGGCAGTAACAAGCCATACTCACACATACAGTACCACACATTGGTCAATCAGGCGGCTTGCTTACAATAAGGCAATCTGTCAAATTTCCTTGCAGTGTCATATTTGTTTTGCGTTTTGGTAAAAAGCTATACCTATATATTTTGGAAACTAAAAAAGAACAGTATATTTATAATACTACAATTATTTTACTTCGTATTCCATAGTATAGGTGGTGTGAATCAGGGTTCTCGGTGTTCGCATCACGGCGGCGTTGCTTACTACATCTGTTGGGCGATTCAACTATATCAGCGTCACAGGATTCATTAAATACGAAAATTGGAAAAAAAAGACATAATAAAAAAGAAAACCCCATTCCGCAAACACCACTAAAATAAACAGCACAGATTGATAGATACATTTAAATAGATAATATGGCAAACATTGCGAAAACTAAATTATATTTTTGCGTTTAAATGCGCAATAAACCCAGAGTCGCGTGAGTGGCATAATATAAATTCTGGCTGGACAAGCAAATTTATAGCGTTGATTAAGGAGTTTGCATTTTGGGTCACCAAAACAGTAGTTTTTAAAACAAATATCTATATATAAGATTCGTTGCAACACGTGATTTGCGAACCGTTCGCGTATCGAATCATGCATTGATTACAGCGCATGCGTACGTATTGCACCGTGTGGGAACCGGAGTTGCTAGATTTGTTTGTTGGAACGCGTTATAGTTCAGTTATCGACCAAATCTGATTCTTTCCCTAACGTTAGAGCGTTGAATGCTCACCATCTCACTTCGTTTATTAAGAAAATGCATTGTACCTATTTATGTTATCTTATGATAAAAAGTGATTACCGACCAATGCGCATGTCAGTCCAAACAGCTTTAGCTTCGTACCATTAACTGAAATGATCGTTCGGTAACCGTCCTATGGGCCGTCCAAAGTATTGTTCTAACGCTACTCTGATCCTACCGTTCAATGTACGGTATACATAAAGGTGTTGGAACGCTTACGTACTATTACGCATGCGTGCAACCCAATGTACGGTTTTCAAGCGTGTTGGAACGAAGCAATAGCGTACTTCGATAGTGGCTGCTCCTTGACTTTCTTAAACGGTTCTCAATCTACTTTCTAATAATTGCGAGAAAGGTAAACACGTTGAATAGATCAAGCCTCTCATAGATCACAACGATTTTGATATTGTAACTAGTTTTATCGTTGCAACTATACTACTGTACATTGAGCGTGTACATGATAAAGGTTCTCTTATCGCAACTGATATTCTAAAAAGAAAAGGTCGCTAAAAATCCTATATCTGATTTTAGCTTCTCTCGTAATGAGATTTCCGCATGCTCCTTCATCGAACGAGACGACATTATTCGGTGGAGGCACAAATACTTACGAGAGATCAAGAAACTTAGAGAAGAAGGTTCAATTTAGTTCTTGCTATTTGAGATTTTTGTAACTTTAATTATTTCAGGTCGAACTATAATATATACTGATGAATCATGGGTGAATACAGGGCATGCAGTAAATA
>JARFOC010002990.1:0-11404 GCA_031763485.1 Osmoderma eremita | reverse complement strand
TCACACCAGCCAGCTAGTGGGACGCGGATTGCTGGACTTAGAGTGGCCGATAACCTTCTATCGGAGGCCGGTTAGCCAGATCGGTAGTACGGAGTCACCGAACAGGTTGGAATTAACCTTTTCTTTGTAACACTTGGCACTCATCGGAAGTCTTGTACATTTAAGTATATATCTTTTTTTTGTGTTGGTAACTACTTAATTTTAACTTTGATAATTTAACGGCCTTCAGCCATTCTGTATGCTAGTGTAAAGTTGAGTGATCACCCATCTACCTATTCTATGGTTTTAAGGAGCTTCACTCCGGTAAAACCAATGTTAACATTACTTAAATTAATATCGCAGCCCTTTTTTACTTGATCTTTTATATAATCATATCAATATATTTTTACTTATACACCAAAGTTGTATTACTTATTTGAGCTGGTAAGAAATATTCACTCAGAGGATATTCACTCGCGTTCCTCCGCACGTTGGATCTCGGGGAAAAGAACGTTTTCTCACGGAGGTGGCGCCAGCCCTTTTAACCCCGCCGTCTTAACTGAGCTGGTAGGAGCGACCCCGAGAAGGGTGGATATCATTGGGGGTTTTATTGTATCTTTCGGTTTGTGGCGTCATTTGTTCTTACACCTGTTTGGCGTTAGAACTATTCACTTATTTTTGTAGTAACTATAAAATTGCATCAAGAACTGCTCATTGATTATGGTAGTGACTAGGCTAGGATGATATAAAATCACTTTTTGATAGTGAAAGTGGAAAGTGGCCAAAAGCACAGATGACGAAAATGAAGGAGGCCTTTGCTTTCACACTTGCTCTCACCATTTTTAACTTAATAAATTTAACACTTTCAAAGCCAAGTTTGTCTTTCGACTGACGCACACCACTTCCTCTTATATTCCCAACCTGCGTATGGATTTTCGAGACGGTTTCCAAGAACTGTGGAAACTTGTTTATATTATAGCGGCGATTGTTTATGTTAGGATGTGGTACGTAAACACTACGTGCTCGCGTGAAATTCTAAGAAAGTGTTTACATTAGCAATATGTCCGTTTTAATGTTGAGATAAAATTCTTTGCATTATAAATGCAGGTGGCATTATAAAAATGCAGAAATGACATTGACCTCGCTATAATTTCATATTACAACTTGATTAGACACTTTAATTTAATTGGAAATTTGTTTATATAATAGCGGCGATTGTTTACATTATAAATGCATGGCCTGGATTACATTTTACGGAAGAAAATATTGTACATTTTTCGACAGCAACTGATTCAAGAACCGGTGAAACTGTAAGCACAAGTCAAAAAAATCCAAAGCTATTTTCAATTCTTTACTTGAGCACTGGTTCAAAATTATCGATTTTACTACTGTACTTACATGGAGCAAAATCTTTTCGGGGAATATCGAGCATCGATAACGCCATCAATTACAAACTGAACTGTGTCCACTTTTAGACCATTTTTATAATTACCATGACAACCAGGGACACAGCAATAACACAAACCGTTTAAGCCATTGCAAGAGACAACATAAAAAGTACCGACTTTGTATCGCTCTGAATCAGGCGCCCGTTCACCCACCATCTCCCGTTAGTGACGTATCAGACGCGTGACGTCAGAGCTCTTGGGCGTTATTCCTTCGGTGGTAATGATTTGACCGGCCGCGGAATATTTGTAAATCGTTCTGTATTGCACCGATGAAATTAATGTGTCAAGAACATAAAAAAAAACCATATTACCGTACCAGCTGTCAAATTAGTGAATTTTATTAAATCCCGAGGTCTGAATCATCGTCATTTAAGTAGTTGGAAACACGCCAACGTTATTTATAATACTACAATATTACTATATTATATTATTACGATAATCATATATTTATAATGCTGATTTTTTCTATCCTGGAGATCACCCAATATTTAGTGAAGAGGGTGCATGTGCGATTTTGCGTTTTATATGAATATCACACGACATTTGAACAATTTGAATATGACTAACCAAAGAAAAAACACTATATCCACAAGATGTTTGACAAGGTAAAAGCTTCCTAGAATAACCTGGGAATTTGGGATTATGAACTGGCTTTAAATAATAGAATAAACTTCCTCGTTTTACGGAAAGAAAATTCATCAGATACGAACAAAAATATGTAGAAAAGATAAGGTTCCTGTGAAAGGAATTCCGTTGCCGCTTTTTACGAAAAATTCTCCACCACTATTTAACGTGAATTTGGAACATACACCAAGAGAAATGTTAGATCCACAGAGCAATCATACCGAATTAAACAATAAATGTCAAAATACTGATCTTCAAAGTTTTTATAAAAATTATTTACCATGTGAAAAGTATATTCGTTTAGTATTTTTGTGTTTTTTTTTTCTTCTTGTAAGAGTTTATGTTAGTATATTAACCAGAAACAATAAAACCTTGAACGGTACTAGTACTAATGAAGGACGAAAAAAGTGCTTATTACTATTTGACTATCTATAATATTCTCTTATATTACTGCATTTTCTTGCTGCTTGTTTACAGTTATTATTTCTGAATAATTTGAAAGTGGTTTTAAGTAATTGTGGGAATAGTGCAACCTGCAATTACTGAAACAATTCTTAGAAAATAACAACACGACTAGAAAATTTCTTTCATTACGCTATTTCTTAGAAATAAAGAAACTTAAAGCTATATTTCATCATTCTTTCTTCATAATTAACGAAAGTTAAGTAATAATTGTTTTCAAATTGTCAAATTTTCTATCTAACTGCTAATTTCAGACAATTACCTACGAAAACACCGTCGATCCATTTTACGCAGTGTACACGGGAAATAAAGAGGAAGTAGCGGCCATTAATGAGATATCTCCCCAGAATGCCCGCAGATTCTGTATTTTTCACCCTCATGCACTCCATTTAAATTATAACGCTCTCGGATAGTACGAAACAATAGAGTACTTTAAGTTTTACTGCTTTAGCGTTATATAGAATGAGAGCTGTGTTTACTGCTTTGACAATTTGATATAAATCCTGTTTAATGGATTAAAAAGCGAAAAAAAAGATATATGTAATGTTTCACGTATCATAATGTGAGGATTTATAGCTAGTGCGTTTTATTGCTAAAACTAACCGGAAACATAATAAGATAGTAAAATTAAAGCAGTTAACATATAGTATTCACATAACGCCCAGCAAACCGGAAACTAGTGCGACATTATGATTTAGATACGAGGGATGTCCGGTTACTAAGGTACATTTGTGAATTACAGACAGACTACTTTATTTATAGAAATCAACCATACACTAAGTGAAAGCGTTAACTGTTAGCTACTTTTCAACACAATCGCCGCCAATATTAAGGCACTTAACCCAGCGAGGCACAAACTTCTGTAAACCCTCTTTGTAAAAAGGTGCCATCCAAATTTGTAAAATACTGCCGTAGCTCCTATTGAACTTCGTCATCGTCTTCAAACCTTTTACCCGACAAGTGAGCTTTCAACGGCCCAAACAAATTAAAATCAGAAGGAGCCAGGTCTGGGCTATAGGGTGGATGGACAATAACTTCCCAATTGTGTTTCTGAAGCCAGGCTTTCGTCTGGTTTGGGGTGTGCCGTCTTGGATTGTAATGCAACAACCTGATTCCTTTCGCAAACCTTCTTCTTCCTTTCTGCTGAATGGCTTTGTGAAGTTTTTCGAGAATTTGACAATAAATATCGTTGTCGATTGTCGCTCTTGGTAGCAAAAACTCTATGAGCAAAATGCCTTGGATATCCTAGAACACAGTTGCCATTGTTTTGCGGCCACTCTTCGATAGCCTAATTCAGATACGATTTCACTAACAGAGCTTTTAGGAATGGGGATCAGTAGAGCAATTTTCCGTATTTTCAACCGACGATCTTCTCGAATCAGCGAATCGACCTTTAATTCTCCTCCGTTTTCATTGTTGTTGGGTTTTTTTTTGCAGACCTTCGGGATCATCGGTCAGAGCTGTGCGTCCACTTTGGAACTGTTTACATCAAACAATAACTTGTTTTCGACTCATAACGCCTTCTCCGTAAGTCCTTAGTATCTTTTTATGAACGTCGATAGGTTTTTCATTATTTGCATGCAAAAAATTAATGACCGCTCGCACTTCAAAATTGGAGTATGTTTCTATCGGAAATGACATTGTGCGGCTGTCACTGCACACGTTGTACTGAACCTAGGGCAAGGATAATAGCCACCTATGCAGTACATATGCACATCTAAAATGTCTGCAAGTCTCAACCTGATCGGAGCGACGTAGGCGGTATATCGCGCAAACGTACCATAGTAACCGGACATCCCTAGCTTTCTATTTTTTCATTTTGGATTATTGGTTTACGTTAAAACACTCCTAAAAATACACAAAAAAATTACGCACCACTTATGGAATACACCAATTTTTTGAAGATATGCTTAATTTTTATGAAGCAAATAGCAAGCAAACCCTAGATTGCAAAGTTTCCAACCGCTACTACCCTGTAACTAGCACAAGCTGAGGGGATAATAAATTTAAAAAAATAATGCAAAACATCAATAACAGTATGGTTTGATTAAATCATGTAATCAAACCATCTGCCCCTAATTTTAGCCTCGCAACGTCATTGCAAGCTGAGAATTGGCGATTTAATGCGTTCATGTTGAAGTTCTTAAGACGCACAAATGACTTATTGCAGTGGGTTTACTTTAATTGGTAGTGGATGTTGACTTTGAACCCTGCATCCCATCACATCCCTGATTTGCTTTATTGGATTTAGGTCCGAACTGCATGTTAGCCAATTCATTACGCGAATTTCGACATAATTTAAGTAGTCCACTACACTCGGGCAGCATGTGGCCTTGTGCATTAACCAGAACCCTTTCCCAGTATTTGGAGCAAAATGGACTACATGTGGTTCAAGAATGGCGGTAATATAGTCTTCCGATGTCAAAGGTCCACCATTAATGATATGACGTTATGTATGAGCCGTTATAGATATGCCAAAAACTGAAACTGACGCTGCTTAACGTTTGCCGCGGTATCGACGTCTGATTTATCAACGCAGAACCGAAATCATTGAAGCTAAAAAATTGGACAGTAGCTCCATTTCAAGACATACAGGCTCAGTAAGAAAGATTTTTCAAAATTCAGCCCTTAAGGGTGTGCAACGGGACGTCAAAGTTTGTATAGGAGAAAACTTATATCTACTCCACAAAACAAACCATTTAATACGTATTTTAGCGTCTTTTTTGAAATTAAATCCTTGCTGACATAAAAGGGGTTGTCAAAGTTTGGATTTTGTAACGATTTACTTGGTGTATCTAAATACCCTATAAAATAAATCATTTAGTCCGTATTTTAGCGATTTTTTTAATGGAATCTCCTAAAAGAGTGAAAACTTAAACCTTAAAAACACTCCACACCGCGTAAGTATAAACGAAGATTTCATCGTCAGCAGTAACGCTAAAGCTTTAGAGTTACTTAAGAAGCAATACATACAAAATTTTATAGTGTTGCTGGTTTTCCACATGTGGTCGGCGCGATAGACTGCACACATGTTAAAATTCAATCTCCAGATGGTGAAAATTCTGAAATATTCAGAAACAGGAAGGGATTTTTCTCTTGGAATGTCCAAACTGTGTGCGGCGCAGATTTGAAAATCCAAGAATTGTAGCCAGATGGTCGGGATCAACCCATGACCAAACTATTTTTAATAACAGTAGATTAAAGGCACGCATAGAAACACGACAAATGGGTAATTCCGTGTTGTTAGGCAATAGTGGTTATGGGTTAACAAATTATTTGTAAAGAGATCCCTCGAAATTCAACCCTTAAGGGGATGAAACGGAGTAACAAAGTTCGTATACCAAAAAATTCTCTGATTTGTGTGCTATTTGCGTAAAAGATAACATGTCAAAATTTCATGGGCAGAAATTCGGGAAACGAGCAAGCTCCGGCCGGGCTAGTTATAAATAATTTAGGTTTTAATGGCTAAATCCACTGACCTCTCAATATTTATGTTAAATATTAAAGTAGGTGTCTAACATTTATGTACATTCGCTTAAATACGGTATTAATTAATAAAATTGTACTACCTACTCTGTGGAGTTGCGCGAATACACTTTTGCATTAATTAAACAACTGTTCGGCACAAAAGTTCACCGCTTAAAATGAACCCTAATTCATCGTCCTGCCAACCACCTACCATCCTACTACGAAAAGTAAATAACCGCGTTGTAGAGGTAGAAAATTTCGTGCACCCCACTGCACAATACGTAATCTCTGGAGTTTCAGCGTGTGGTGGCGTGTTTAATAATGGCAGTGAAAGAAGGAAGAAAAAAGCAACACATGCTTCCAAGCCTGAAATACGAGATGTTGCGACACGGTCGAGAACAAGGTGGTAGGTAAGCGATTGCAAACAGCTGCTAGCGACAACGACCGAACACAGGCGGCGAAGAATGAACTCGAAAGCTAAAGTCGAGAATCGAGCAGCGAGCGGGAGAAAAGAATATATACAATTGAAATGGCACTAGGAAAACTGGAAACTAGCGCGGCACGAGTGATTTCTTCCTTAATTCCGTGCCATCTAAATGATAGAATCGCGCTGCCGACAAGGTGCTGTTAAATTTCAAATGGCACAATTAAAATTTGAATAAATAAAATTTAATTTCTTCAAGTACTGTAGACGCAGACGTTACGGTGATATTTTGAAGAAGAAAGAAAACAAAAACGCGCGCACGTAATAAGAGTCTACGCGCAAGGGACTTATGAATTATTAGTATAATTAAAGAAGTGGCGCCAATTAAGATTTTCCAGAGGCATTACACAGAGAAATTAACAACACTTTGCTAGGTGTGTTTAAACTTAGAATTGCACAGCGTCTTTGCAGATTTAGTATTTAAAGTTTTATGTTCATTGTCTATTTTTCCTAATACTAAAAGTATTATATCAAATTCTGCAATGATTTGAAAAAAAAAAAGTACCTATATAGAACAATAGCATATGAACAGTCGCCTGCATGCACATATAGGACCTTCTCCCAGAATTTGAAAAATATAAAAACAGTGAATTCTTTCAAAATAAACTTAGAACATCTTATTTGCTACTACGTTGTGGGGGATTACTTCTAATTGATATGAACCTGTCTACTATGTAAGGTGTAATTGAATTGTATTGTAGGATATTCTTTGTATTTTGACAATGGTTATACTATGTTTTATGGTCTAAGACAATATAAATAAACATTAAATCTTCACATCACCGATGGTTTCGAAGTTATGCCTGTTTCAAATTTACTTTTCATAAATTATAACAGAATTGAAAAGCACCTATTCCTTGAACTAAACGCATCCTAGTACAACATAATGATAAAATAAGTATGATAGGTGATAAGGTATGATGAATATTGTAAACATGTATATGTTACGGGAACTTGATTAACCGGGCAGTATTGATATGGACCGATTATTATGAATAACGACCAAGAGGGTCGGCCAAATTGATAAATTTATTACTTTGGCCGGGCCATATTAATAATGCCCGACGGCCCGTGGTCCATTTAAAAAATCAAGGTTTGAGATAGCTTGAATATATCACTTGGACCGGGCAGTATGAATGCTTCCCTACTTCTAGGCGGACAATGTGATAAATTCGGCCGTGCTAGTTCAAAAATTAATTAGTAATCTGGGAAAAATCAACTGAAATATTTGAAGTATTAGAATTGTGCAAGGGTTTTATTGAGATTAGAATTATTTATTCTTGCAAGGCGAGCTTTTGTGACATTTTGAATTGTTGTTCATGTGTAATATACTATGCTGAATTGTTTTTTTTGTACCTTTCAATAAGAATTATGTAAGTTTGATTTCATATAATAAACAAAAACACTACAGTTCATCTGTTTTATGAAGATAGGGTAGTCATTATTCATACTGACCAGGAAAGTGATTAGTCATGCAGTTTTACTTACATCGTCCACTTGATATGGGCGTTATGTGCGTTATGCGTTAGTGACCGGACTTCTCAAGTTGCCCGTAATATATATACATACTTATTGTCGCGTATGAAAGTGAGGAATAGGTTCTAACGTAACAAAGATATCTTAGAGAGCGCTTCCTTGCTTAGGTTCACTAGATGTAACTTGGCGACCGCGGGAACAAATCATATAAATTGCCGTAATTTTAAACTTTAATTAAACAAAACATTGAGCTTTGATATTACCACAATAATAAATTACGTAAAAATATACAATTTTGCTAGGTACCTTAATTTGATTTCATTTCATTTTATTGTCCAACAGATTACCAGTTACAGGACAAAAATATTTACAAAGTGAGTACATACAAAAAAGAGAAAAAGATAATACAAAAGATATTTATATTAATAGACATTACAATATGCCATTAATATTATTATAAAAAATATCTTCATAGTGCAGATCAGCGGAGCGCACATCGTCACTAGTGGCGAGGCTAGCAGCAAGTTGACCATAGAACAAAGCAAAGGAGGAAGAGGAACGAGAGGAAGTCCTAGGAATGCGGAAATTCAGAGGCAAGAAGAAAAGGGCTATCGATGACTCCGTGAGCTAACTTCGAAATAAAGCGCGCACCATGGCATTCACGACGGTGCGTTAAAGAATCCACTGAATGTCTATCCAATAAGGACGCGTAATCAATCCCTCGCTGCGGATAAACTCCATCCTCTTTAAAGGAGAGGTATTTGAGAAAACGACGTTGAATTTTTTCAAGTGATAACTGAAGATAGACATAGTGTGGAGACTTGAGAGGCATACTTCAACTTCCTCACAACGAAGCTAAAGTATAATATTTTCAAAAGTTGTATACTTTGAAAAGCTGTACAGGAACGGATGAGAAATCCCAATGTTTTAGGTGCTGACAATCAGAGGCTAGTAATGTGTGAGGCAAAGCTCATAGATTGTTCAAAAAGTACACCAAGATCTGCAATACATCATAATTCAACAAATCCGCGGAAGTAATAGGATGATTTTTTCTAGTATATGAAACAAAGCAACATTTACTAATATTTAATTTTAAATTGTGTTTGGCACACCATTCGGCCATGTAATCGATATTTTCTTGCAAGTTTAAGACGTCACCGATGTTAGCAATTAAATTATAAATTTTAGTATCATCAGCGTAAGCCAGAACTGGACAAAAGAAAAATACCCACACTCTGTGCTTAACATAGATTAAGTTCAGAAAAATACTTTTTGGCTGATGCTATCCAAACGTTTTGAATTGTTTTGATGGTTTAACCAAAAAAACATAATACCCCTTTTACTCCTGCTTTATATTTGGAGCAGAAAGAACGTGTTCCAATTTGTCCTCAGAACATTACTCCAGCACAAATAAACATGTTTGGAGTACAGATATAGGACAAATAAACGCATCAATTTTGTTCTTTTTAATCAGAGAAGGTGGAGTAAGACAAATGAACAAACCTATACTAACGAAATAAACGACAATACAATCAACCCATAAGCATCATACCATCATAGCATTGCTTTGGAAGAAATTAAATGACTTGTATTTAATATTTCTTTCGTGCATTTTATTTTCAAAAATAATCTTGGATAAATAAACACGTGAAGACAAAATCGTCTTTATCATATAAAAAGGTTTATTAGATTTGTTCAGGGAAATCTTGTACCGAATGAATGTAGCTGTCCTACTGGCGGGACTGACAGTCCATGCACTGTCCAAGCTAGATGAAGTTTACTGCATTACTGCCCCTATTGCATTTGTCTCGGTGGCTTGTGTGTTTGACCGGTGTCCACTAAATGGGGTATGTCGTGGCGCAAGCAAGTGGCTGGGACATTTCGCAATGAGCTGGGAGACGCATTAGCGATGAAAGTGGCTTTAGAATTCGGAGAGACGCTGATGACGCCTATTAGGCAGGAAACTCGAGTCCGTCTTTGTACCCCTTTCATTGTTTTTGCTAGTATGGTGATTCCAGCAATAAACAATGCGCCGATAATGGCATTTTTACGGTTAATTGTGTTTGGCACTTTTGATGCTTCTTATCTGACTAACATGAAAATAACCTGCTCATGTTGAATAGGAATGCGACCAACTTACTTTGATTAAAGTTGAATTTGATACGTGTAGATACAAAACTAAGGAAATTCACGTGTAGGGAAAATATGAGATGCATGGATTTGTACGAGATAGGGGACTTGTTGTGGAATGTAAGATTGGATTATTATAAGAATAAGGATGCTAGAAATTCAGCCCAAGAATTTTGCTATTCTTATTGTGCTTATTTGCTTTTCTTTTGTGTATCTAAAGTGTTCCATGGGTTTATTACTGCTCATCCTCGCAGTAAAAGTGAAAGCGCTGTTGACTTTTTCTCCACAACAATGAGGGTACCGGAAGAGCTACCAACCACCCGGGAAACGATTGATCTCAAAGATCAAGCTATCCCGAGAGCGATTCGAACCATTGACGTCTACGATAGAAGCGCTCATACCACTTTCTAATGGTTTAGCAAATAGTACAGTGGTCAATCGTGGATGGTTTTTGAACGATTTTCATTCTCATACTTCACGAAGGAAATTGGAAGAAACGTCAAAAGCCTGACACTTTTAGGCCTTTTAAACCTCTTTAGACCTTTTTCGTTAATTTATTGTATGAGCATGTCAGCGACCACTAGTACGCCTTCCAGCAATTCTGCCATTTTTCTATCTGTAGATAAAAGTATAACGATTAAGTTGAAAATATATGACAAGCACATAACCATATCCAGACTAACTATACCGACAAGCAACATAACAGATATATATATATATATATATATATATATATATATACAGCGCTGGTCAGTTCTAAACTTTAAAGCCGTCTATAAGTAATGTATTCCATCAAGCAGCGATGCCATATCGCGGATCACGCATCACCGACGCAATGTCCCGAATGCAGTCGTGCTGCGCTGGTGGGAGTGCATAGAATACTAGGAGTTGTCGTTGTAGCAGTTAGCTTAGTACGCTCGAAGCGTCTTTTACTTTCAGAGTTTTCTTTTAATTTACAACATCATTTTCTTTTTATTAACATTATTACTTTTGATATCTATTAAATTACATTAATTATTTTGGTTTCTTTGTCAAAATTTTATAATAGAATGATTTTCACTACCGAGGAAAGGGTCCAGATGATTAAATGGTAGTACAGCAGAGGAAGTGGTCGGTCGTTTTATATTTTCGTTTATTTCCGTATATTAGTTTTTCATTCAGTTCAATGTCGAATGTGTCCTGGTATCCTTTTTACGATAATATTTCAGCTTCTATAAAAATGCCTTTTAGTAGATAAACTAGGGGTCTACCAGACCACTTTCAAGGTCACTCGTCCCCCAGGTCCGGGGAGAGCTACCTCGCGGCTAACTTCGCGTGGTCGCGGTTTGATTCG
>JARFOC010002979.1:0-11405 GCA_031763485.1 Osmoderma eremita | reverse complement strand
GAAAAAGGTTGAGGGCAAGTGACCTCAAAAGCTATCGTGCTGCTATTAAAACGGAACTTTCCGAGCGCAATCGTCAAACCATAATAAATTGAGCACTATACTATCAGAATATGCCCATAGATTTTTGGAAAACGGTAATCTTCAGCAACGAGTTGACGTTTCAAAGCACCCCAAGCTGCTGGAATAGAGTATTTTAAGATTTTTGGTATAGTTGAGGTTAAAGCTATTGGCACAACTACCGATTTTTTAAATACATCTGGAAAGACACCGAGCGTAAAAGATAAATTAATTAAATAAACTAGTATATCGATTAAATATCTTTTAAATTCCTTAATTATAGCAGGGGCAATGCTGTCAGGGCCGGTTGAGAATTTGCTTTTTACCAAAGTAGAACTTAACTACTTGGTAACCAAAGTAGAAGGATCACTAATGAGTACCCCGTCCTCATTTATAGTAATGTTATCTTGGCGGTTTATTCTAGAAGTATTCGTTATTTGTTTTCCCAAGCTCAAGATTGCTTTATTTTTATTTTCAGAGTTAAGTAAATAGTTAGTATTAAAGTTTATTTTCGTAGCCGTTACTAAATTTTTATGTTGCTTCTTAGCTTCAGTATAACGTTCTTTTAATTCCGGATATTGTTTTTGTAGAATAAATAAATCGCATAAGGCAATGCTGGAACGCCTAATTTCGTCATTGATCCATGATTTATGCGATTTCTTGAGTAATACTCGCTTAATGGGAAAATCATTTTCATAATGAAATGTAAGAGTTTTCATAAACGAAGTGAACTTCAGATTGATGTCATAACCACTATAGACATCCACCCACAATTATTATTTATTATTACTATTAAAAAGTTTTCTGGACCGTGACTGCAGGTATGCGCTTGCTGGTCCTCTAGTATTCACCATTAATTTATCCATACGATACTTCACTGTGGAAACGTGCCAGGATATGTCCTGTGTTGAAAAAAGAGGACCCGCTAATTTTATCCAATTATAGGCCTATTTCCATTCTCTCGTGCGTCGTATCGTCTATCTTGACTTCGTAAATTGTGTGAATACTGGTGAAGATATCGTCGAGCAATGTTCTTGAGTACTTGGCTACTCTCATGTAATCTATAACGATTGGTTTTAGACAAAAGCCTGCCATAATATTGCCAATTGATTGTTGTTCGTAAGACGTGGTCGCGAAATCTACGTTAAAATCTCCGCAAATAAAATAAATTTCATTTTTCTTAAACGCATAATCAAGTAAACGAGACAAATGAGTGATAAATTCGTCAAAGATCGACTGTGGCTGTCTGTATAAGCTGAAAACTGAGTAATAGATATTTTGCATTAAAATGAAAGCGCCAACCACAAATTTCGAAAACCTTGTCATCCGCAACACTGTCAAGATTAATTTTTGCTACTTTTAAACGATTTATTTGCATATATACTTGTTCCCCCTTCCAGACCATGCACCCTATAAAATTCACTTACCAATTGATAATCCTTAATATTATAATACTGACTTTCGTTAGGGGACAAACAAGTTTCGGTGAGACACACTACAGAACTACCTATATCACAGAGTAAAATCCCGAGATCATTGAATTTATTTCCAATGCTACGACAGTTAAGTAAAAACAGAAAGTTAGAAAGATTATCTTTATCCTTCTTAGTACCTCTAGCCTGCTGTAATTGCTATAACCTTTCTTAAGAAAATAAGTAATTGAGAAGTGTTATTAGTGTAGGTACGTATAGTTAATTTTTCATCTTTAGTGAAACAGTCGGTTAATGGAATAGTCGGTTAAGAGAGAGTCCATTGTATAATAATAAAAAAATTGGCCTTAAAACCTTAAAACGCTTAAGGGTTATAAATAATTTTATCCGTTCATTTTATAAGCTAGCCATTTAATTTTCCGTTTCAGTTATTAAAATCGGCTTATAAATAAAGGCGCCTCAGACTCATCTTTTTCTTATAAGACGCCCTATATAAAAATATTTTTGCCATGAATTAATTATAAATCAGAAATAAACGAAGTAACTATTAGAATAAGGAAATAGTTCTTCGAAAGTTATTACTGTAGATACAATCCAGGTAATTGTAAAAATATATCGGATCAATAAATGCCCGTACAGTTGGTGGCAAATTACGTATGTAGAACCTCCACAATATACCCCTAACGCATGCACACATATTTACATATACGTACACACACGCGAAATTATCGCTTTGAAAATGTTGGCGCACAAGTTTCTATGTACCCCGAATGCGTACGGAATGGCAAAGTAGTAATCCGACAGGTCGCTTGTGCATTCAGTAGGGGTAACACGGAATCGCGCAATAATCCCGGAGCGCGCGCAACGGTAATTTGCAAACCTAAGCAGCCGCCTTTTCCTAATCTCGATTAAGTTAACCTCCGAACGCGCTCCACTCAAATATTATTACTACATATTATATAGGAAATTACCTGTCTGCTTCAGGCACAATCCCCTGCAAATGAAGTACATTTCCCGATTTATGCTGCCGAAATACGTCACGATTTCATTGGGGCCGACCAAAACCGTCCCTGACCTTCGCACTAGGTAATCGAGGAATTCCGACTCCAGCTCGTCGAAGATGATGAACTTCTTGAGGGTCGCCAGTTTCTCCCGCGCAAGTATATCGTGGCGAAGGTGCCGGGGAAGGTCGTACAACGGAGATTTTTTCGTTAAGATCGCGTGGGCTTCGTTGTGTGTCCATTGAATGTCGAAGTATGTTTCGAGACGTTTCACCAGCTTGCTGGGGATCGACCGTTTGCCGGCGTAGAATTGGACGGCGAATGTTAGGTCTTCGAATTTGTTTCTCGATCTCAAATTGAAGGTGCGGAAAGAGGAGAATTCCGCGATGGAATATCCGAATAGGAATTTGCCTAAAATCAATTATAATGTACGTCCGTAAAATTGACTTCCGCAACGTGGCAATTACCTAAGACAATAATTACAATCGCAAATACCATATCCTGCACATTACCGACCAATATATCTCCAATCCCAACAGCTAAAGTATTTGACAAGCTGTAATACAAAGTTATCAGAAACCGGCCAACAATACTCCTGGTCAATCCTCGATAAGATACATTTTTTTTGAGTTTAACAATAAACCAACCGTCATGCCTGCACGCTGGATAAAAACAGGTTTGAGCATACAACAACAAGCTGGACCAATACAAAAAGAACAACACAAATATAGTATATTTTACACACGAGATATTGATCCAATTCGAAGTTAATTTATTTTCAAATCGACTGCACAGGGAAGATATCCTCACTATTTTCAGTATCCTATTTAGTTTCAGCAAACAATAGAAACGTATTTCATCGTCTGTTAAGATAGAATACACCTCCAAATATAAGCAAGCGAAGACATCCATATAAAACTCAAACGTGTCCATGCGATAGTCTAAAATTCCTTTGAATGTTTCGATTTTCTTTCCACGTTTAGTCACCGCTGTCGTAAGTAATACATATATATCCAAAACGAAGACTACATGGACGATATTCGCTATATTTTCGTACCACGAAGGAAAATTTTGTCCAAACGTTACGAAGTAAGGATAGAAGATTCCTACGTTAATAGCACAAGCGACCATAAAAAGTTGCCAGAGCAAAACTCCCATGGTGTTTTCGTTCCTAATCCATTTGAATTGTTTATCTTCCATGCCCGGAGACTCTGCTGTACCGTCGCTTTGTTTGGGGGAAATTTTGTACAATGATGTAAAGCGTGTGATTATGGGATTGGAGATTTTAGCCAAGTTATTTCTATCCCTGAGTAACTGTTTCAAATCTTTCCAGTTGGGTTGGTACTTCGATGTAGCGACTAATTTCTTACTAATTCTGGTGTAAATCGCTTTTCTTATGTCCATATAGAAATCTGGATAGTTCGTGATGATTTTGTAAAAGTCTTTAGCATAGATTGCCTGCAATAAATACAGTAAAACGACCCCATATGTGAATATGAAGTGAGTACGTAAATGTTGGAAAAAAATCATTTAAAATTCAAGGGTTTTTTCCTCGAAGAAACGCTCGGATCGGTCGTGAATTGGAAGAGGGAAACTTCTCTGAGGAAGTTCGAAACAAATGGCAAGAGACGGAGTTCGACATGTACTATATGGAGTATAATGCTTTAGTTTTCATCTATAGCGTTCACAAAGGCGTTATTGAAACTATATCAGATAGACAATATATAAAAACAGCATATCAACGACTAAACAAATATATACGGGTGTATAGTTATAGTTACAGATCCAACCAAAGATTACTCACGGATATATCTAACTACCTTTGTAACGAACGGTGCAAGTGTGCTTAATACTTTTTTTGATACATTCACGATACATTCTTTTTTTTAAAGCGTATTCTTTGGGTTGGTTTGGAATGTTGACACCCAACTCAAGGATGGTAGATCGTAGATGGTAGATTGGTAAAACGGTCCGGTTTTCTAGTTATGTAAATAAAACCTTAAACCGTAAATTAATACTGTTGATTGACAGTAACAGTTGAATATCTTAAGTGACTTTGTATTAGCAAAACTTATTACGATAAGTTTTTTTTAATGGTACGTCTCAATGAGAGAGTGCGAATAGAGTTACTGATGATGGTTGGTTATGGGGATAGGATGCGGACCGAAAAGGAAGTTTGCGAAATGTTTAATGCCAGGTATTCTCACAGAGAGCCAATATAATCCACTGTCAGGGAGATTTTGGTCACGTCAGGAATAATTATACGAACGGTCGGTTTACGGTATCAGAAGAAAAACAACTAAATGTATTACTGGGTGTTCAAGAAGACCACCATAAGCCTCGCTGCAGTATTGCTTTGGAAAATCAGATCTGCCAGAGATCCGTCCTAAAGTATTTAAAAAATAAATGGCACAAAGTCCATTTGGCTCATGAACTAAATGAAGATGACAACGACAGTAGACTTGAATTTTTCGAGATGCTCCTGAATTTGTGTAATAACGATCCACAGCTGTCAAAACGAATTGTATTTTCGGATGAGCCAACGTTTTGTCTCAATGGAGGTGTAGATAAGCAAAATTGTCGGCATTGGGATACTAAAAATCCCCGCTGGATAATGGAATATCATACCCAATATTCTCAAAAAGTTAATGTCTAGGCCGGCATTGTTGAAAATAAGATTTTAGGGCCCTTTTTATTTGATGGGGCGACAAATATTTAGAATTTTTAGATGACCTAGTACCATATCTTGCCACCTTAAAGCCCGATCCAGATGATCCTGACACACCAAACGATTCCTTATGGTATCAGCAAGATGGCCGGCCGATTACACTTGTCTTGTGCGTGAGTACCTCAATACGGTTTTTCCTGAACGTTGGATTGGTCGAGGGTGTCTAATTGAATGAGTGGCCGGCCAGGTCTCCAGATTTGGCCCCTTTAGATTATTTTCTGTGCGGTTATCTTAAATGTAAGATCTAACCCATCAAACAACATCGAAGACTTAAAGAATAGGATAGAGACGAAATGAAATTGACAGAACCTAGTAACTTTTTGCAGGAATTTCGTCTCGGATACTACCAGGGAGATGGTGGAGGTCATATTATATTTTCGATTTTTTATTGCATTTCACTTTTACTAAATAAATAATATGTTGATGTTTCAAGTTACAGTGCATGAATTCAGGTATACATGAAATAATCATCAGAAAATCAGCAACTAGCGAGCGTTTCTTCGAGAACAGAACATCTGAACTTGAAATGAATTTATTCCAATCTTTACGTGCTCACTGTATAAATATTTATATAACAAAAAAATCATCTTACATATGCTTCAGTAAAGTCGGCTGCCTTAACACTGACTCTCGATAGCAGATTTATGATCAAAGATGCTTCACCTAAACACGTTCCAGTCTCTAAAGATATTACTGGTGTTTCGTTGTCTTCTTCCGAAAGTATTTGTATTGTACCAGATTTAACAATGATCTAAACGAAAAGAGCTGGTAATCTAGTAATTCCAAAAGGCCTTGAAAGGACCGTCTTACCATTTTCTCTTTCGGGCAATCTTGTGTGTATATTTCTTGCCCAGGTAGATAAAACTCGTGTTTCACATACGAACAAACGTTCCTTAAAAACGAAGTCGGTTTATCATTGAAAATGATGGAATGTTTAAGAATGAAAGAGCAGCATTTCTGATTCATATGCGCTCCGATCATATCTGGTAAATCTTCCAATTTATTTGTGGATACAACTCCCTTTTGTTGTGTCCAAAATATTTCGTAATAATCTTGGCATTTTTGTGTCGTCTTCTTGTCGGCGCCAATAAATTTTAAGTGGTCCAGAATTAAGGATAGGTGCTTTTGTATCTTGTATCGCCTATACTTTTTTCTTAAGAAAAGTATCACAAGCAACTGTTGTAATAGGACCATAAAAAGATACCAATGCACATAGCAAGTACTGAAGGGAGAAAGTCAATCATGTTTGGCTCTATTAGAAAAAGGACTTACCCGTTATTAATTGCTCCGTTAAATTTGTTGGATAATAATCTCCAAAACCAGTCTGCGTCATCAGATCGATACTAAAATAAACTGTAAGTAAATACCATTGCGAAACTGATTTGGAGGAATTGGAAGCATTTTTTATCCATGTCGAAGTACCATTATTGGCGAATTTCACGATCATATACCAGACGCAAGCAAAGGAATGTTGAAGCATGAGAAAATAGGTGATGAATTTTATATAAAATATTAACAATCGGTGCTTTTGAACAATTCTGTCGTAGGAATTGAAGAAGACTATGAGTCTATATAACCTAAAAAACACTATCAAACGTGTAAATAGATATATTTCTGATTCCGTATCGTGATGTAATAGCAAAGATACTATAGAGTACGGTAAAGCCAATAGGAAATCCATAACTATACAAGCGAGATGCTTCGATTCCCTGTACGTATTCAATTGCGTCATTGCCAAAACCCAAACTAAAATGGACGAAATCACATCCGCAACATAGATGACATCGAACACTAAAGCAATAGAAAATCTCCAATCGAATGCTGATTTTGAAGGATAATAAACGTATATGGTCGTTACAATAAAGTAACCAAGGACCACTGTTAGAGTTATGAACGCGTTCCAGAAGATTGTGTGGCGAAAGATGCTGAGAAACACTTGCTTGCAAGAGGGTCTCGATTTGGGTTTCTGTATCACCAGATAATCGACGTTATGCCCATTTGATTTTTCATATTTCAAGGACACCCAACTAGACGGACTTCCCGATGGATTGAAAGCTAACGGGTACAGCTGGGTTTGGCTGATTTTCTTTTGAGCGTTGCGTTTGCTCATTTTGTTCAACTTGTGGGTTTCAGTGTAAATAAGTTTTGACGTAGCGTGTCATCTTTAATTACTATAGTTACTTAATGATGATTGTAATGAAGTGAAAAGAATCGTTTGGAGAACAGATCATTACAATAAACAAATAGCTAACTTCAGTAAGGGCGATGGATCCACAATTACAGCCCTGTTTGAAGCGCTAATTGAAACGACCAAGCGCGTGGTTTTGACTCATTCATAATTAGAGCCCATTTTTTGTGTAATTAGTGATGTACTTTGGAGTTATTTTCCGTGTTTCGCAATGATTTTGTTAGCGTATTAGTGCAACAAGATCAAAGTATATCACAAAAGTCAGCTGTTCAAATACTCGTCCTCTCAGGTAAACATGAAATGGCGCCCAGTGACAAATCAGTAAAAGAAAAAACTGAACTCAATCGGGGTGTGGTGATGTTTCCAAGTTGTTATGGAAAATACTCTAATTTAACTTTCAAAACCATGTACCTGTAACACCAGTTCTGTATTCGCTCTGAGCTGTTATCTGTGAAACTGTCTACTGAATCCTTCTTTCCTGATTTTGCTTAGCAACTCTCTTTTTAAAGATTTCTCTTTGGACGATATGCTATTGTCTTTTAGTCACTCCTATATTTCAGTCTTAGTTGATGAATTGTTCGGCATTTTTCTAACCAATGCATTATGATATGGTGCATTGTCCATGACGATCACCGATGGTTCTGACAAAAAATGTAGTAAGTCACTGAACCACTTTTTAAAATTATTTTGGTTCATCTTTACGCGGTAATCAGCATTTTTGCTTTTTGAGGGAAATATTAATTTTGCACCAGGAATAAATCCCCCCTCGTTTCCTGCATGCGCTACTATGCATCTAGAATAATATAAAATATGTATTACGTAATAATAAAATTAGATGCCAGAAAGCCTTCTTCCACCAACTTTGGTACTTGGAAAGATTGCACTTTATCATCTTGTCAAGATCGACTTATGGGCCCATTTTGAAATATCCAGGTAGTATATACTTTTTCTTCTTTTAATTTGATGTATATCCGTGAAAAGCTTAATCTCTGCCTTACTATGTGAGGCATTTCCATCAATCCTCTGAGAGGATTTAAAACACAAAGTTTTCAACACGCTGTGTTTTAGAACGAGAAAATATGTTTGGTTCATACACTTTTTCCCATAGTAAATTAATAATTTTAACATTATCGCTGCAAAATGTCGGTTGCTGTGTTGCAAGAACTATAGGTCTATATGTTGATTGCGCAACTATAAACGGATACAAATAGTTCCATAAGGTCCGGTGCTGTTTTCTAATAGCCGAATGGACTATTTAAAATTTTCAAAAACACCACCGCCTGCCTAGATGCATGATCAGCTCGTTCGTGGATTGCAGGGGTATGTCCTTGAAGTGTACGATAATTACCACTTGTGCTGCGCAATTGACAATCCAATCGAGTAGTGCCTCTCTTGTGTTACATAAATAATGATTTAGGCCATCCCCCAATGCAGTAATTATTGGGATTCATATCTGGTGATCTTGGTGGCCAATTTGGAAAATCACCACGGCCAATCTAGCGTTGTGGAACGCGATTGTTAAGATGATGGATCACAGCACGATTAAAGTGAGCAAAGGCAGCATTTTATTGAAAGCAAATATTTTGCCTAATATCCAAAGGAACATCCTCCAGTATATCTGTCAAATTATTTTCTAAAAATTCCAAATATATAGTTCTAGTAAGATGAACTGAAAGCTCGTACACGTACTGAATGTGATGGAATAAACGCAGGCAATTGCCTGGAAAGACTAGGAGGAACTTAGAAACTTGCTGTGAATTACACTACACATTTGTTATGTTGTTGTGTTTGTCTTAATTAATCGTTAGAATACAATAATTTCTTCATTCCAAGATAAAATTTTGCACTTTCTTTGTTTAAAACATAATCAAATTCTTCATAGCTCTGTTTTGCAAACACAAATAATATTTCCGTTCCAAATTCCACTGTACTTTCGTAATAAATTTTAACACCCCCTCAGAAGGTTATTACATATTATTGGACGGCTATTTTTGTATATTTATGCATGGTCATTATTGTGTTTTACCATATGTCACCTGTGTCGCCCAACGTGTGACAGAATAATGTTAATGTCATGCAAACATATAGATTTCTCATCTTGTTTTGAATTGTTCATGCTGTATTACATGTACCGACCTTATACGTACAGACGTTGAATATCTATCCAAAAGTTCGGTGGTGCCAACCTTACATACTCCGAGTTAGATTAAGTTACCCACCCCAACTCTGCAAAGCTAGCCGCAAGCCAGCACTTCTGGACACAATCTCAAAGTATAAGTAACGTATTTTGGAACGTCGAAATATTTTGTTAAGGAGCACTATGCGTAACGTTACAAAAAAGCACGGTATAGAGAAGCAATACAGCATTCATAAATATATTGACTTCCATAATACAAACTACTCATTCAATATTAACACACACATGTATGTCAATGTCGTTGAAGAAGGGTGTATCTTTGTCACAATGCATTGCTCTTAACATTCACTTTGAAAGGACACCTACAAACATCAACAGTAAGGGAAAAGAAAAGGATCTAAATAGAACGTTTAAACTGTTGTTTATTTTAACACACCATTACTTCTGACAATCAGACGTATGCACATCTTCGTTCATTTCATCTTCAAGCAAGAAAAGCTTGGATATTCATTATTACAAAACTAGGTCTGCCGCGAGTTCCTCTCTGATTACGGAATAGGCGATCGAAAAACCACTACACGTTAGAGAGTCCGCTCAGTAGAGGAAATATATTTACCTTTTCCGTTTCCCATCCCGGTTCTTTCGAACTAAACTCCCCCGAGGCTCACTGTCTAGCGGGCAAAATTTTTGTTAGTCATCATTTTGTTTAATCTACCCTCCCTGGGGGATTGTCAATGCCGGTTTTGGTCGAAAAGAAAAACTAAGTTCGATGGAATTAAACGATACAACGCGTGTTTACCGCTCTTCCACGATGTGCGAAATTGAGTTACGACAGTATTATTATAGGATTTACGTTTCCGAGTTTTGGTTGTCGAGAGTTGAGCGAGAAAATTAATGAGGTTAGAATAAGTGGACGTCGGAAAGGGATAATATGAAGGGTAGACTTGAACAAAGGCTCTAGTATTCCAGTCTGGTAAAGACTACGACTCCCTCAAGATCGATGGCCTTCCGCGTTTGCATGTACGCTTATCGCGATAAGCGGCTATCGTACTTATCGCAATGACCACGCCGGCACGACAGTCCCCATGTTTTATAACGCCAAGGAAGTCGCACACCCTCGGCGCACGATTTAAGCATTTCATGGTTCCGTTTTTGTACGCGACGATCAGTAAATAGGAAGTTTTATAGGTGCTGGATATAATGGCGTCGTCTTGCCTGATGGAAAGTCTAGAATACTAGTCTCACTGGTACACAGTCTAATCGTAGCACTTCATCTACTGCATGAGATAAGGAGGTCGTAAAATAAAACGCGTGTAGTGCGATAGAAAGGCAAATTCAAATATCTTTTCTGAAAGAAGTCTGTTAGTTTGTTGGAACTCTGTTTTTCATGTAATAGGGTACTTAATTTTTAAACCAAAATTGTAGAATTTTTTCACGACATGAGATTGCAATGGTATTGTCGTAACACAATGCAATGTGTTACACACAAGGTAGAATAGGTTATAATAACATTAAGACATTTTAAACTAGTTCACTGCGATTAGCTGTATCAGCCTTACGACATATCGAAGGAATGAGGATAGCGAATACGCATATATACAGGGCTCGCAAATTAATTATAGCATTGAGGTTTTATACTACGCATAAGGTGACCTCGCTTATGCACCGATGCCAATTCTCAAACGAAGCCATAACGAAGCGATATTAGGCGTTAGGTGGTGGGAGAAATCATTGGGCGATTTGCATTTGTGTCCGAAAATCGTCCTATTCCCACTGAACTAACTATCAAATATTATTTGTAAGTTTGAAAAGTGTGGATGCCTGACGAATTGTAGAAAATGTTTTTTTTAGAATGGGTATTTCT
>JARFOC010002968.1:0-11406 GCA_031763485.1 Osmoderma eremita | reverse complement strand
GCATAAAAAGCGCCTTTCGGTTTCGGGCAAAAACATCCCGGCATATCATTGATGGCTTTTACTATCACATTTCTTCTGGCTACATAATCATTGATAACTCTTTTGAAATACACTTTCGGAGTATCTATGGCCGCTTCTCCCAGGATTTGGCCGTAGGTCGGAGGGCTCAATCTTGCCTGGGCGAATTTCATCGCTGTATTGTAGACTTCTTTATTTTTAGTAATGAAAGCCCCGATTCTCACACCGCAAGCACTATACCTTTTCGAAACAGAATCTAATAAAACAGTGTTTTGTTCTATATTAGGAAGTTCCATCACAGAAAAATGTTTCTCTCCATCATAGCAAAATTCGCGGTAAACTTCATCCGCAAATAAGAAAAGATCGTATTTTTCGATAATTTTACTCAATTTGATTAATTCTTCTTTTGAATACAAATAACCGGTAGGATTATTCGGATTACAAACCATGATCGCTTTGGTTTTTGGAGTGATGATTTTTTCAAACTCTTCGATAGGAGGAAGTGCATATCCGTTATCAATAGTCGAATAAACAGGTTTCACCTTCACATCGCAAGATTGTGCAAATCCATTATAATTTGCGTAAAAAGGCTCGGGGATAATCACTTCATCACCGGGATCCAAACAACAGTTGAAAGCAAATAAAATGCCTTCCGAACCTCCGGTTGTTACAATAATTTCGTTTTCAGTAACCTGAATACCTACACGTTGGTAATATTGGGCCAGTTTTTTACGATAGCTCAAATTTCCGGCGGAGTGACTGTACTCGATCACTTTTAAATTATTGTTTTTTACTGCGTTGAGCGCCCCTTCAGGCGTTTCTATGTCGGGTTGTCCGATGTTCAGGTGAAAAACCTTGATTCCTCTTTGTTTAGCTGCATCGGAAAACGGAACTAACTTCCTGATGGGCGATGAAGGCATTGCTGCTCCTTTTTGTGATATTTTCGGCATAATTAATAAATTTGATTTTTTATAACTCTTCTTTAATTTCTAATAGTATGTTTTTAATTTTATTGAGAGTTTCCACAACCTGTGCGGTTCCTGCTTCTTTGATAAAATTATTTTTCAAAGCGTCTTTTGCTCCCTGCAATGTATATCCTTTCGTTTTTGTGAGATAATAAATAGTGCGAATGATTTCAATGTCTTTTTTAGTATAATACCGGTCTCCTTTTTTGTTTTTATGCGGTTTAATCATAGAAAATTCTTTTTCCCAAAATCGTAATAATGAATGATTTACATTGAACATTTTAGCGATTTCCCCAATACTGAAATAGAATTTTTCGATCTCTTCCATCTCTACTTTTTATTTATGATTACTTGCTTATTATCGAAATGAAGCCAATATTCTCCTTTAACCAATTCGGTCGCATCTACTGTTTTAGCCATTCCTTTCTTTATCAGAGAACCTGTGAGATTAATAATTTCGTAATGAGTAACATCGTTGAATTCAATGGTTTTACTTACTTTCAACGTTTTGACTTCAATACGCCTTTCCGGTACTTTCACTTTAATCAACTGAGAAATGAATGATTCTTCTTTAGCATCCGATTGCCTTAATCTGAAAAAGTTGTTTCCCGAAAGTAATACAGGAGCATATGTGTTATATACCATCGTGTCGATAGTTCCGAGGTTTTTCACATCTACCCACCGTCCGTAAAGAAATTGCTCTATAGAATAAACCTTGCTGCTGTCCAGCTCGTGGATATTCCAGGTCAGCCATTTATTTTTCTTTACATACATGAATGATGGAATGGGGATTTCTTTATTCTGTTTCAGGTCGGAACGGTTTACAATAACGGGGCTACAATCTTCACGATGTACAATTTGTACAGTAACAATATCATTAAGTTGAAACCGGAATAATGGAATTTCGAATGAATTTGAGTTATTCGCGAAATGAATCTCTTTGCCGTTAACTAAAACCGATTTTACACAAAATGAATCCTGAACAGAAGGATTTAATACATACAGGTTTTTTCCTGCATATTTCCCATCGATTAATATATCAGTCTCTTGAGAAACCAGATTCGTCATCTGAAACATAGAAAATAGAAAAACCAGATATTTCATCATGCATCTAATATAAGAGTTAAACAAGATTCCGGTCTTCGTCGCGGCGGTTATCTTTTTCTTTGATACTTTCGCGTTTGTCGTACATTTTTTTACCCCGTGCCAGAGCAATATCCAGTTTTGCATATCCATTTTCATTGATCCACAAAAGTGTCGGGACAATGGTAGTTCCTTTATCGTTCAGTTTAGAAAGGAGCTTCTTAAGTTCTTTTTTATTAAGCAGTAGTTTTCTATCTCTTTTGGGTTCATGGTTATTGTAACTTCCGTGCGAATATTCGCTGATATGAAGATTATGCACCCAAAGTTCGTTGTTTTCGAAAGAGCAATAGGCATCGGTCAGGTTGGCTTTTCCGGCGCGTATTGATTTAATCTCAGTTCCCGACAATACGATCCCGGCGGTAAATTTTGTGAGCAGGTAGTACTCAAATTCCGCTTTTCTATTCTTGATAGAGATATTCGAAACCGTTTTCTTTTTTGTCATTTCTTAATCGCAAACAGTTGGGCAAAAATAAGGAAAAAAAGAGTATCTTTGCACTGCTGAGAAACAGACTTATCTTTTTCGAAGCTCTTTGAATTTTATTACTAATCCAAAAGAATCATCCTGATGGAAAAGCGTCTTGGCAGCATTGCCATTGTAATTACAAGTAAAGAAAGCATTGTTGATGTAAATCAACTATTATCAAGCAATTCAGACATTATTATTGCACGTCAGGGGGTCCCTATACCTCAGCGGGGAGTTTCGTTCATCTCTTTGGTAGTGGACGGTACAACCGATGCTATCAATAAACTTACCGGTAAATTAGGGAGATTATCAGGGGTAGAAGTAAAAACCATTGTTACAAAAATATAGTAACCAAGAACTATAAATATTAAGCCATGAATATAAAAGAAAGAGGGGTCGATTTTATTGACCGGGATAAATTGTACGGAATGATTGAGGGCGCAGCCCCCACGCAAACGGAGTTAAATACTATTTTAGAAAAAGCGAGAAAATTAAATGGATTATCTCTGGAAGAGGTTGCTGTTTTATTACGGGTAAAAAATCCCAATGATATACATGCCATTATGGAGGTTGCCAAAACAGTAAAAGAAGAAATTTATGGAAAGCGGCTGGTTTTATTTGCTCCCATATACACAGGCAATGTATGTGTGAACAATTGTCTTTACTGCGCTTTCCGCTCCGCAAACCGTGATATTGTGAGAAAGATTTTGAACATGAGTGAATTAGAACAGGAGGTCCGGATACTTCTTCGCGACGGGCATAAAAGGATATTGCTTATATGCGGCGAAAGCCCGAGAAACAATATCGACTATATTTGTGAAGCAATCCGCAAAGTATACAGCGTACAGGAAGGGAAACACTCCGTGAAACGGATCAATGTTGAATTGGCGCCGATGTCGGTAGAAGATTTCAGAAAATTGAAGGATGAACATATCGGTACATACGTTTGCTTTCAGGAGACGTATGATCCTGTTTTGTACGAAGCGTATCACCCTGCGGGTACGCCCAAAGCGGATTTTGAAAACCGTTTATTGGTAATGGACAGGGCTATGGAAGGAGGAATTGATGATGTGGGATTAGGTGTTTTGTTTGGGTTGGCCGATTACCGATACGAAATCCTGGCGTTAATGGAACATGCCAATCACCTTGAACGTGCTTTCGGTTGCGGGCCGCACACCATTAGTTTTCCAAGAATCGAACCGGCCGATAATGCCCCGCTTACACAAAATATTCCTTATCCGGTTTCCGACGATGATTTCAAAAAAATCATCGCCATTATTCGAATAGCTTTGCCTTATACCGGAATTATTCTGAGCACCCGCGAAAATGATAAGATGAGAACAGAATTATTTAATTATGGAGTCAGCCAGATTTCGGCAGGATCGAGAACCAATCCGGGAGCCTATAGTAACGATGCGGAACGATCCGGAAGCCAGTTTTCGTTGGGAGACCACCGCTCTCTGGAAGAAGTTATTTCCAGCATGGTAGAAAGTGGTTTTATACCTTCTTTTTGTACCGGCTGCTACCGGAATGGCCGTGTAGGGCACGATTTTATGGATCTGGCGAAACCAGGCTTGATAAAAGAATATTGTTTACCTAATGCGATGTTTTCATTTAAGGAATATTTATACGATTTTGCTTCCGAAGAAACCCGTGAAAAAGGATTGGAGTTGATAAAAAAAATGGTAAAAGATATTTCGATATCAAAACATAAAGAAAAAATTGAAAAAGAGCTTTCAGCCATTGAAAAAGGGGAGAGAGACCGATTTTTTTAACCTCATCGAAATAAATAAGATACAAATAAACAAACTCTTCACATAATTGTAGTAAAAAAAGTTGTATACTTGCAAGCTCAAAAAATGCAAGTATACAACTTTTTTATTTTAAAAAGGTTATTGTGTTATTTTTAAGCATTTATCTTCAAAATGAGAATGGATATGCAAAAAAAAATGTAATAAAAATGAGCCTTCTTTTTGCGTATGTGATTATTAAAAAAATAAATTTATATAAAAAGTGAATATGAATAAAAAACAAAGAGTATGAAAAAATTGATGACCCTTTTTTGGGTAGTATTGTTCGGTATAATGCTATCCGGTGCGCAGGCACAGATTACACTAACAGGAAATTCTTACACTCAGAACTTTGATGGAATTGGAAGCGGATTGCCCGATGGCTGGACAGTTTACGCAACCAGTAGCGATAGTTCCGCAACATTTACAACGGCTGCGACAGCGTGGGATGCCACAGCAGGTGCGTTTATAAATGTTGCTTCTGCAAACGAATTAACGTCCGGTGCATCTTCCGACCAACAAAATGCTTCGACAAACAGAGCTTTGGGTGTCAGGCAAACCGGAAATATGGGAGATCCGGGAGCAACTTTTCGCCTTGCCATAGAGAATACACTTGGAAGGAAAAACTTTCAACTGAGTTTCCGGCTTCAATCATTGGATCAACAAGAAACAGGAGGAAGAGATGTAACATGGAATGTCCAATATTCTAAAGACGGAACTACATGGAATACAGTAGTTACAAATCCGGCTGTTTTGACTACGAGAGTTTCTGCATTTTCTAATACTAATATAAGTGTTGATTTTGAAACAGCACTGGATACTGCTGTAGCGCCTGTGTATATTCGAATTGTTGCATTAAATGCTTCATCGGGTTCAGGTAACAGACCGACTTCTGCTATTGATGATTTTGTGCTTACGTGGATAGATCCGACTGCTCCTTGCGATGCCCCCACTGTTTTCTCTATTGAAGAGGTTACTAATGACGTGGCTGTTATCGGATGGAATAGCACGGCAATTGGTTATTTATTCAAATATGGTATCGGAGAAGAAACGCTTGAAAATCCATGGACGCTTATCGAAAATGCGATGAATCAGGTAATCTTATCCCCCTTAACGTCGAATACCACTTACAGTTACCAGGTAAAATCGATCTGTGGAACGGATAATGAAAGTAGTTGGTCGGAAGTGGAAACTTTTACAACAGAAGCGGTAACTTCTCCTTCGATGAGTACCCCTGTAACAGGAATTAATACAATATCATCGTCTACCATAGAAGGATTTTATGATATAGCGAATATTGAAATTTCCGGAACTGTATACAATGCCGGTGACGAATTATTAATATCGGGGCTCAATTTTAATATTCCTATCACGACTACCGATGAGATTTATTCAGACTATGAAACTACTTATGGAATCGTTGCTCTATTCACAGCAGCTACACAAACCGTAAGAATTGAAATAATCGATTATGCTTTGTTCAGAGCAACTGTTGAATCGGAAGCCATGCCGGTAGATAAAATTCCTGTTGCGGTTCAATGGGGTTTTACAGCCTATGATGTACAAACTATTTCAGGTATTCCTGTTTATGCAGATATGCCGGTAGCTGCGATTACCGAACCTGTCGTTTTAGCTTCCTGGGAAACAAATGGTGTTGTTGCCGGAACGGTATCGTATCCGATTCCCGCTACAGAAGCAAATTTAGTCATTAAAAACACTCCTCAGTTAGTGTTGGGAAGCGGTGTTGCAAATCAAACAAGCAATCCCGGCGCTAATTTATATCCTGTTGTTTTAAATCAGACAACCGCCGATGAAGTAGCTGCTGTTGCCAATAATACGTATTGGGAATTTTTAGTTGCGGCAAGATCCGGTAAAAAACTTACCGTTACAGAATTGGATGTAAATCTCAGAAGATCGGGCAGCGGTTCTGATTCTTTTATTTTCTACTATAGTTTAGATGGTTTTGCAACTCCGGGAACTCCTGTGGGAACAGCCCGTAGCATAGGAATAGCAAACAATGGCGAAGTATTTTCTCTTACAAATCTAAGTATTCGTACCATAGATACCATTACTTTTAGATTATATGTATGGGGAGGTACTGCCGGAACCAGCAATAACGTTGGAATCGGACGTTTAGCAGGTTCCGATTTAATCGTAATGGGTTCTTCAGAAACATATGTTGCTCCTATATGTAATGCTCCGACTATTTTCACAGCAAGTGGTATTACTTATAAGTCGGCCACTTTGAACTGGAATAATACGGAAACTGCTTATTCGTTAAAATATGGCACCGGAGAAGAAACGGCAGAGAATGCATGGACGCTTGTGAACAATGCGACAAATCCGGTAACGTTGTCTTCATTACTGTCGGATACCACTTATCGTTATCAGGTAAAATCCATTTGTGACGAATTTACCGGAAGTGCCTGGTCTTCTGTTCAAACTTTCAGAACATCGGCACGTATTGCTCCAACCATTACAACCGATCTTACGACTGATCCTATCCTTGCAGAAGATACGGCTTATTTTGGCGTATCTACTACTACCGGCGACTATGCCGGCACAATGGTAAAAGTGAAATCGACTTTCTCAGGCGATACTTATCAGGATGGCGATATTTTGTTGTGGTATCTGGAAGTAAACGGCCCGGATGCCGGCGCTTATCTTCCTGCTGCTATTGTGGATGGAGAATGGACATTTGGCCCGTCGACCGGTTTTCCGTTATCGGAAGCTACGTCAAGCTTTAAAGTTGTTGGAAACAGTCCCGGAGCTTATAATTATCGAATGGATATTATTCGTGCATCCGACAATGCAATATTAAGTTCTGCCAGCGGTACATATACAGTTGCTCCTGCTCCGACTATTTCCAGCGATCTTACTACAGATCCTGTTTTTACAAAAGATACTACTTATTTTAGTGCATCTACTACTACCGGTGCTTATGCCGGAACGATGGTAAGGGTAAGATCGACTTTCGCAGGCGATACTTACCAAGATGGCGACATTTCGTTGTGGTACCTGGAAGTAAACGGCCCGGATGCCGGCGCATATCTTCCTGCTGCTATTGTGAATGGAGAATGGTATTTTGGCCCGTCGACCGGCTTCCCGTTATCGGAAGCTACGTCAAACTTTAAAGTTGTAGCCAATACGGTCGGAGTATACGACTGTGGCATGGAAATCATACGGGTATCCGATAGTAAAGTGTTGAATTCTACAAGTGAAACCTTTACAGCTATTGACCGGGTTGCTCCGACTATCGTAGGTGATCTTTCTACCGATCCTGTGTTTACAGGAGATACAAGCGATTTCAGCGTGTTGACTACTACAGGCGATTATGCCGGAACGATGATAAGGGTAAAATCGACTTTCTCAGGCGATACTTATCAGGATGGCGACATTTTGTTATGGTATCTGGAAGTAAACGGCCCGGATGCCGGCGCTTATCTTCCTGCTGCTATTGTAGATGGAGAATGGTATTTTGGCCCATCGACCGGCTTTCCGTTATCGGATGTAAGTACAGATTTTAGAGTTGTTGGAAACAATCCCGGAGTTTATAATTATCGAATGGATATTGTTCGTATATCCGACAATGCGATACTGGATTCTGCAAACGGTGTATTTACCGTAATTGTGCAAGAACCTGTCATAAATGAACCTGTAGCTGATATAAACAAAGTTACCGTATCTGCAACCCGTGGAACCTATGATTTAGATCGTTTCGAAATAAATGGTATTGTTTATAATACCGGAGATGAAGCTTTAATTCAGGATTTAAATCTTAATATACCTGTTACGGCAACCGATGAGATTTATACAGATTATGAAAATTCGTATGGAATCGTTTTTACTTTTACTGCCGCTACAAATATGTTGGAAATCAAAATAACCGACATCGTTAAATTCACAGCTGCTGTTGCTGCCGGAACTACTGCGACAGATAAAATACCTGCTCGCATTAACTGGTCATTTAAAGCATATGATGTACAAGGATATGTGTCAAATACGGAACAAATAAATATGCCTGTGGGTAGTATCGAAATGCCGGCCATTGTAACCGACTTGACTACAGATCCCGTGTTCTCGCTGGCTCCGGTAGACTTTACTGTAACGACTACTGCGGGAAGTTATGAAGGATATCTGGCAAAAGTAAAAATTACTATATCCGGGGATGATTATGCCGATGGCGATATTTTATTATGGTATTTGGAAACAAACGGCCCGGATGCCGGAAATTACATGCCTGCTACGATCGTAAACGGAGAATGGTTATTCGGACCTTCTGCAGGATTCCCGATCATGAACGCTGCATATCAGTTTAAAATCGAATCTACTACTGCCGGCGAATACGACTATACATTAGATCTTATCAACGTAAGCGACAATGCGGTATTAGCTGCGACCAGCGGTACTTTCATCGCAACCAGCCCGTTAGTGTTACCGCTGGTAAATATTCCTGTGGCAGAAGTAAACAAAGTAACTGTATCTACCACTGCCGGAACATACGCGATTACCAAACTCGAAGTGGATGGTGCTGTATATAATGCAAGTAATGAATTGTTAGTAGATAATTTGGATTTCGATATCCCGGTTACGGATGAAGATATGATTTATACCGATTATCAGGCTACTTATGGCGCGACGATTACTTTTACTGCTGCGACGCAAACTTTCGAAATAGCGATAACCGATCCTGCGGTATTCAGAAGCGCTGTCGCCGCTATCGCAACTACGACCAATAAACTTCCTACCCGCATTCATTGGTGGTTTGTAGCACACGATGTGGCGGGAAATATTTCCGGAAGCATGGGTACCGAAACAGAACCGGCAACTGCTGTTCAAATTGACATGCCTGTAGATGTAATGAATTATCCCACAATTACAACAGACTTGGTAGCTTCTTCGGATGTATTGGAAACGATAGATTTCGGTGTTTCTACAGTAGGAAATGATTTCTTGAATGAAATGGTAAATGTGAGATTAACTTTATCTGGAGACGATTACAGTGATGGAGATCTTTCTTTATCATACCTTGAAGTAAACGGTCCGAATGCCGGACAATATCTTCCTGCTACTATTGTAGATGGCGAATGGGTATTTGGCCCGTCGACCGGTTTCCCGTTGATCAATGGAACATCTCAATTTAAAATTACGGCAAATACACCCGGAGAATATGACTATGCATTAAAAATTGTGCGTGTTAACGATGCCAGAATACTAGCATCCACAAACGGAACTTATACCGCTAATCCGTTAACTGCATCTATCACGACTCCTCCGACCGCAACAGACATTCAATATGGTTCTTCTCTTTCTGCTTCAACATTAGAAGATGGAGTAGCTTCTGTTCCCGGATTATTTACATGGGCAGATCCTGATTCAATACCTTATGCAAGTGGGGATTACGAAGTTATCTTTACGCCGGCCGATCCGAATTACCTTATTGTAACCGGTATTATGGCGAATGTAACCGTTCATTTCACTGCACCGACCGTGCTAACGAATAATTTAGCTGCTTCTTTCGAAGCATTTACGAAAGAAGAATTTGAAATCACCGTCACAGCCGGTAGCTATACAGGCATTCTTTCAAAAATGAAAATCACCTTCCAGGAAGATAACTATGCTGATGGAAATTTAGAATTAGAATATTATCAAACCGGAGAAAATGCAGGATGGGTAACCGCAACGATCACGGATGGAATTTGGTATTTCTATCCTCAAAATCCTGACGGGTTCTCATTGGCTACTGAAAATATTCAATTACGGGTTAAAGCAAATATTATTGGAACCTATACTTACACGGTTAATCTTGAAAGTGCCGATGCAAGATTCCATTATAACATAGCCGATGCCGATGGTTTCGAAGTTGTAAAAGCAACTCCTGTACTGATAGCAGCTCCTACTGCATCTGTAATAATTGATCATGCTCTTTCTACTGCCACATTATCCGGCGGCGAAGTTCAATTAGCAGACGGAACAGTAGTAACAGGAACTTTCGCATGGGTAGATCCTCAAACAGTTGTTTCAGCTTCCGGAACGTATCCTGTGATATTTACTCCTACAAACAATAATATCAATACAATTAACACGAACGTACAGGTTACGGCAGTTCTGATATACAGAGTTACGGCTACAGCCGGCGCTAACGGAACGATTTCTCCTGTAGGAGACTCTCTTGTGGTATCTGGTGATAATATTACCTATACGATCACACCGGATACAGGGTATCATATTGCAGAATTGCTTATAGACGGGCAACCGGGAACAATTGCTTCTAGTTATACATTTGAAAATGTAACGGCAACCCATACTATTTCTGTAACATTCGAAATCAATTCATACACGATTAGTGCCTCTGTCGGAACAGGTAACGGAACAGTTTCTCCTGTGGGAGACTCTGTTGTAACCTATGGATCTACAGTTGAGTATACATTCACTCCAAATGCGCATTGGCATGTTCTTGACGTGAAAATTGACGGCGTATCACAAGGAGCGATTCAAGATTATACGTTTACAAATGTTGATGATGACCATACCGTTGTAGTAGACTTTAGAATTGATACGATTAAGATTACCGCTACAGCTGTTGGTAACGGAACCATCACTCCTTCGGGCGAATTTTATGTTAATTACGGTTCAACCCGAACATTCACGATGGAACCGGGTACAGGATATTATATCGACGATGTTGTTGTAAATGATATCAGCGAAGGCGCTGTTGAAAGTATTACCATTCAAAATATTACCGAAGAAAAAATAATTGTTGCGAACTTTGCTATTTATACATATACAATTACGGCTACCGCAAGTACCGGAGGGACTATCTCTGAAGCTCAAAATCCATATGAATATGGTTCGAATGCACTCTTTACCTTTACTCCTGATGCCGGATACGAAGTTATTGGTCTTATTGTAGACGGTATTTCACTAGGTTTCATGGAGAGTTATGAATTTACAAATATTACGGCAAATCATACCATTCATGCTGTTTTTGATCCGGCTTCCTGCGACCTTATGGCTACAAACTTAA
>JARFOC010002938.1:0-11408 GCA_031763485.1 Osmoderma eremita | reverse complement strand
AGTGGAAACTATTATTTGTTAAAAGATTATATATTTTACTTTAAATTTAATAAATTGTATAATACCCCAATTCCTAAGTAAATGTTCGAAATATAAATTACGTTAATGTAATAATAAATAAAATTATGGACTTTTGTATTTTACTGTTTTCCTTAAAATGTGCATTTTAACCGTCAGAAACGCAAATAATGAAATCGGAAGTGATAATGTGCAGCTGATTCGACGATTTGGTAATCGTATATCGAATTGTCATAAGCTCCGTACTGCATTCAGAGGATGAGACGATCTATAATATCAACCCTTTTAAACATAAAACTGAATGCAAAATCAAAGTGAAGAGATAATGAGAAACATAATACAAGCATTATTTTCATTTACTTCTTTTCTTTTACAAAGACTACCTCGATTGAGCGATTCAAAGCCTTCATTATGTAATTGCAATACGGCTTTAATTATTGGACATAATTTGAAGCTCTTTCCAATTAGTACTATCTTCAAAGCTCTCCTATATATTACGTACATGTATTTATTATATCATGTAACACTTACTGCGCATATAGTATTTGCGTTATCATTTCACCCCGAATCATACGAAAGTACTACCTGTAATATATAACAAGTAGGTCGTCAATAACAACTAGAGCAAAGCCCCAATCGAGATGGTATCTGTCTGAACTCGCTTTTAAAAAATTCATATACATACAAATCCCACAGAAGAACTGCTGACGTAGATGCTAGCGTAGTATTTGAACGCGAGCTTCTCTTTTATCTGCATTTTCAGATCCCGGAATACCTTTCAAATGCGGTCCGTACGGGAATAAAAGAAAATATTTCTTTGATGATATATTTCTTCATACAAAGTAGATTTTTTTTCTAAAGAAAGGCTAATACCTGCCTTTGTACTGTGTTTAGAGCAAAATGAATTTGCTACATTAAAGATTACGTAATGTTCCTTTGTCATTTATATAAATATATTCCGAAATTCATTCATAGCACTGAAATTTGGATACCATTGATATAGATTTTATTTTTCATAGCTGCATGTATGTTTCATATGCGTGTATGTAAATGAATGACCATTTTTTCATTTAGTATACAAATAATTTTAATTGAGATATAGTCCAGTTGTTAAGCCGAAATTGTGTTATCCTATTTTTCGTTCAAAATTTTCAAATCTGTTTAAAACTAACAAATATATGCTTTCATATATTGCACAATAATTATTTGTTGTTTGAATCAAACAAAAAGAAATACAACAAAAAGCAAAATGTTACTGCTACAGCCAACATAATTTAAGTAAACACTTCAAACACAAAATTAACACTTCCATTTTAATTGACTTAGCAAATTCCTTTTTCTCAGCAGATTAGAAATATACTATCAAGATTTTCTGACGCGAAAGTTTTGAAATAAATCACAGCTATCATCAATAAAAGAATAATCAAGTTAACAATGTAAAAATGCGGTTTTCTCATTTGACATATTGATAAGACAGATGTCAACTTCAAATTGAAATATGTTTGTTTTTGTTGGAACCTTCCTTTCTATAAAATACTAAGCTCTCCAGATGTAGCTATTTCCTTATGATCGGTATATTATTTATCAATTTGACAGGTTGACAGGTTGAAATCTCGTCAAAAGTCATTTTGGATATTCTGGTATTCTTATAGAAAAATATGTACATATATCAACATATGTATGTGTAGCTCTATGACCATTACATAATTCACGAATTTAGCATATGACAGCTATCAATGGTCAAAACGCCATTTAGTCTTTCTTTTAAGAATTTTAATTTGTATGAAATATCGTAAGCGCATTTGGAATCACAATTTTTATATTATTGGTGAATTTGACACATCCAATGTCAATGCTAAATATCATTTGAAGTATTCTCGTGAATTTCAAGATTGCTATATCATTCATCAATCTCAAATGTTTTTAAATCAATTTCGCGGCCAATATTACATTATTCGCCAACTTACATGACAGATGTCATTTTAAGTATTTCTGTCAATTTCCTTGCTAATATACTGTTCGTCTATTTCAAGGCTGCTATTATATTATACATCAATTTGAAGTATGACAGATGTCAATGTCAAATGTAATTTTTGTCAATTTTAAAGTTGATACTTTTGCCAATTTGAGGCTAATTTATTATTCATCGATATTTAACATATGACGGATGTCAATGTCAAATGTAATTTTAAGTATTTTTGTCCATTTCAAAATTGACATTATATTATTCATGAATTTCAAGGCTTCTGCTACATTATACATTAATTTTATATATGAAACTGTCAATGTTAAATGTAATTTTGCCTAAATTTGTCAGTTTCAAACCTGATTTTATATTATACAACACATTGACATACTTATGACAGATGTGAAATGAGATTTTCAATATTTTTGCCAACTTCAAGGTTGATATCACATTATTCATAAATTTGACAGTACAGATATCAATACCAAGTGTTATTTTGCCAATTTTAAGGTATATAGTATATTGTTCATCAATCCAAGATGACAGATAACAATGTGAAATGTCATTTTGAGTATTGTTGATAATTCTATAAAAATCTGCAATAAAAATAACAATAATATCTGAATTCATTTTGTTTCTTTCGTAATGAATTTCAATTCTTATAATACTTTTATTATAACGTAAGCTACAGAAAATATAAAACAGAATTGCTTTGTTTCTCTATTTTGCGAAAATGTTTGATACGAATCCAATGATGTCAAGTTTTCCATATTATGATAATTATAAAATTGTTTAATGCAATTGTTATTTTTCAGGACACTATCGGAGATCAGGTGGACAAGCGAAACACAGCAACTTGCCAATAGAGCTGCGAAAATTCTCACCTCGGTAAATATTCTTTGCAGTAACATAATATTAGCTTTTTCACGAAAATCACTTCTTCATTGGACCAAACGCATTAATTTACAAGCGCAAAAAGTTATTATAATAAACAAACACGACAAACCCCAACCTGTCCGACGGATTTGCCGCTCGCCGAGCAGCGACAAGGCAATTTCACGAAAATTATAATTCAGAGCGGTTCGCAACCCGAGCCGGCATCGAAACAAAAAAAAAAACGCGGCAATAAATAAACCGTTTTAACGCGGTTCATTTGTTTGCTTGCCATTTTTGTCGGCGGTTTCGGCGGCACCTCCTATTGTTGATATATAGACGCTCGGGCCGTAATAATGTTTGACGTTAAATTTTCAGAGATCGTGATGCTAAATGCTGGATGCTAGGTATGGAGAGAAATACGATCGGTGCACATACACAAAAAGAAATATAAATTTCGCCCTAACTAGGTGCCCGTTGGGAAATATTTTATTTGATCCATGCCAGTTAACCATGATGTAATCGGTGTTTCGGTGCCCATTAACGCTTATATGATTCCATGAGACCGTACATATCAATGATTTTGATCCGACAAAAATATTTGCGAGGCAACAATGCTATTGAACGGGTTTTACCACTGCAGATTACCTCTTTTTACATTTTTTGTGCTTCTCCTCTCAGAGAGCAGATGCAATATGTCACAATAGATGAATTGGCAGACGTCTTTCTCTTCTTGATTACTTTCTTTGAGGACACTCAAAAGCAAAAATATTCTCCAGGAAATGCAGAAATTTTCAACAGTTAAACGAAAGAGTAACTTTGCTCTAGGGATAATGCCCTAAATGAACTTCACAATCGCTTTTTTTGTATTCTCAAGAGACTAATACAGGGGTTCCCAAAGTGCGGCCCGCAAAGCCTGTAAATTCGCCCCGCGATATCGATACGATATATTATATTTTTATTAAAAAATAAACATGTAAATAGTAAAAGTTATTTTTTTGTTTTAATAAATATATAATTAAAGATTTATATTTATATTAAATTTAGTATACTAATAAAAAAAATAAGAAATAGATAAATATATTTAAAACAAAAAAAAAATCGTGGTTATTGTTTTGGTTTTATTCCGTTTTTTTTTGGCCCGCCAAAAAATTCGGTAATATTAAATTGGCCCGCCTAAGAAAAACTTTGGGAACCCCTGGACTAATAGGTGGCAGTTTGAACACTTGCTCTAATAATTCTTTTACCTAATTAAAACAGCTTATTTTTCTTTTATACTTGAAGAGTAGCCTTTTATTAGTTTTGTTTTAGGATTTCATCTATTCTTACTATGCAAAGGTCGCAGAAAAAAAACCACATTGGTTAAAAGTTTATATCTTCCAGTTCTACCTAAAAACCATTTATTTTAGTTCGTTCATATGTTACGTTCCTTTTTCGGAATATTCACAAAGCGACACAATCCCTATATTTCTACATATTGGATTTGCAAATAAATAATTATGGTAATTAATTGAACAGTTCATTTGACAATAGTTAATGCACTAAAAGCATATCCGCTGTCCAGACGTTTTAAAGCAAAATATGTAGGTACGCTTTATACAATACTCTTCGCTTTTGATGCATGATATATTGGGCAATTCAATTATGCATTTTTGACAGTTTATCAATACCAATTCTTCCATAAAAGCGACACAAAAACTTTTACATTACCCTTGCATTATTCATTATTTCAAACGTCAAATTAACAGATATTATACCCTTGATAATTATACTATAACCAACAAATACAAGTTATCGAGATTATGCTGAAAATTATATGGAATCAACGTTGAAAAGTATTTTATCCAAAAGTTTTTATCAATTGTGTATGCATTATTATTTAGTGTAATTATTTATTATTGCATATTAATGCAATACTACGTATTACCGTACTATCAGCTCCAACCATAATGTCGTACGTTTGACAGAAGTGTAACCGACCTCTTCACATTCTATAAGTAATGTCATAGTTGAACGTGAAGTGGTCGGTTGCACTCCTGTGAGACACACGACATTATGGTTGAAGCTGATAGTACAGAAAAACTTATAAAAGATCATAAAAAATCAAAATAATCCTAAAACCATTCTACTTTAAATAAATTCATGACTCTATCCATTCAAAAAGTCACAAAATCAATAATAATTAGTAAATTTTAATCACATTGCTCTTCAAATAAGTATAGTGAGAGCTACGCAAAATTTCATGTCCCTCACCGGTCGTGTCACGTTCAATATCGGGTACATTCGGCATTTGAGGATGCGTCGAGAATTATGAATGTCAAGTGACTGGCAAGAGACATGAAAGTTTGCATAGCACTCACTATTCATCATAACATATTATCTAGCGTCTAACGTTCAACTAAGCTACACGGAGGAGAAGGAATTTTTTAAGTGAACAAAAATCATGTTGATCATTTTTAGGCAAATTCAAACAACTTTTGTTTGAAGTATACCCTATATTGTTAGAGTATCGGCTATACTGGTTAGAATTCGAAAATGAAATTTGTTGGGAATGTAGCCAGTTCAATCAAAACACAACTTTATTGTCTTGCTCGAGCTTTCGGTTTTTCTTTTTATTTAAACCTTCTTCAGGGGTACAAACTACAAAATATACGTTTGATGATAGGACAAAAGTTAACTATTACTTACATGTCGTGACCTAAAATTGTTCTTTAACATGTTAAAATATGGACACATAACACATTAAAATGTTGAATAGCATAACACAAACTCATACTACAGCAGACAAATACATTTAAAAGCGACTATTACGGAGAATTCTATACATGTTCATTCATAAAAGTAACATCTTTGATGTAGTCACGGCAGAAATCGCCATATTAATATGTTCTAGAAAACGGGAATCACTAGCAATACGTCATCCATGCCTCTCAAAAATAGAAACAGCGACACAACTAGAAGAATTGTGAAGACGGTAAATTCAATATATATTCCTATATATTCAATATTCTCCTTTTTGGTTGAATTCAAACAACTAATTTATCGTACAATTGATCGCACGGTATAGCAATAACAAAGACACATTATATTAAGTAATTTTGCATATATGATAAAAGTTTTAAATAAAATTTCTTTTGTGCTAAATGTTACTCGATTTCTCAAATCTCGACTCACTCAAAGGTTGTTCCAGCATTGATATTAAACTACTTTAAAACTATCCCACTTATTGTTAGCAACTTATCTTCGACGTAGTACGATTTTATCTCTGCCCAAGTTTCTATTACAACCAAACCAAAAGTAGATATCCAATTTTTTTTATGAAATTTAAAGAAATTCATGTCCTTTTCATTTTTTTCCAAATCACGATGGCGATTAGCAATAGCAAAATAAATCCAAGCACACAAAGTACATATATTAAATCCATTATAGGTAAATCGGATTTTTTTGTTGTTAGAAATGTCTAAGTATAAGAAATCTGACTGATACATTTACAAACAATAGAAATGACCCCGTGGTATATTATTAAAGGAATCTCGATCACTAAACCCGTGCTTAATGTATTCAACGGCGTAGAAATTTAATAAAATTTGAATTGCCGCCTAGTGTTTGTGCTGCACCGTAATTACGGCTACCGATATCAGCTCGCGAAAAATCTGATTTAATTTTTATTACAGCTCGGATTGCTGCTGACAATACGGCTGGCACTGCTGCAAGGATCGTTGCCAAAATTCTCGCAGCAAGATAATCCCACGGCTTTCCATCCGTCCCTCTACGTAAGGTGAGTGTAATTGCTAAATTGGATTATTTTTGTAGTTTTAGGAAACCAAATCAATTTAGGCGGATAAAAGGAGGAAAAATCCCTCACTCGTACATAACTAAATGCATAACGGTAAAGATTGAGGGGGTAATCAAATTTTCAATTCATGTTTATCTCGAAAATATCTAATTATTTACTTATGTTTTATCTTAATATGTGAATCTCTATTTAACGGAAACTATAACGGAGAAGTAACAAGAGGATGTGCCAGAGAAGAAGAAAAGAAAAAGAATCCAATCTAAAACTATCATTACAATAGTAGCATCTTGTATATCACGCATATGTAAGAAAAATTGTAAAATATTCACTCATTTGTGAGAAAAGTATGAAAATGGATTAGTTAAAGCGGACGGTCATATTGGAAGTTTGATAAGGATTAGTTCTTCCTAAAAGTGTAGCACTCTGTTCGAAGATGGTGCCACACAAATTTCTTTAAAATGCGTTTTTTTTAATAATAGCTGTAGTGGTAAAAGTTATTTATTGCATACAAAAGAACAAAATTTTACATCAAAGAGTAAAACAAACTGAATTTTGTTGGTGGTGTTCTCCCGCGTCATTGAATTTGTTACCACTGACATGATTATAACGAAAGTACTTAGGAAGGCCAATGAAGATTTATGAAAGAGAAGATGTTAAGAATACACAGTACAAAATAGTACTAGAGTATAGCATATTCACAGTACGTAGATAGAAGGCTCAATTACTCCACAATAAAATAGCAATGTTACATTTTTATCAAATTTAAAGTTCAAATAAATAGAAGTTTGCTGTTAGTTTAGTAGGATCAATGTCAAATGTAAATAGTTATTAAGAAACAATAATACATTGTTATTCATCGAAACATTATCGATGATCACACTCAATGACCACCACCGTGACACCAATTTTTTATGCCGGTATTGTAGAACTCCGTAGATTTTGAATCAAACAGTTGACGGAGTGGTGCCGGCCAAGTGCCGAAAAATTTTCCCGGGTCACTCTTGCGGTGTGAGGCCTGGCGTTATCCTGTAAAAATACCACTTTCTTTCGGTTGATCAAAGAAGGTTGTTTTTGGATGAGTGCTGCTCGTGAAGCTTCTCACAATACAAGTTAGCAGTCCAAAAACTCATAATGGACAATTCCTTCTGTTGTCCACAAAACACACAATAAAATCTTGTTTGGGTATAAGGAAGCTTTGAGGGTCTGTGGTACCGAATCAGTAGGCGATAACCAATGGCGCGAATCCTTAGAATTTGAGTACAATATTCACTTTTCGTCGCAGATTAACAACCGATCAAGAATTGATTCATCATGGTAGCGCGAAATGTTTGCCGAACAAATAGTAAGACGACTTAATTTGTCATCATTTGATAATTCATATGGGACCCATTTGCTTAACTTCCACCTCTCTCCTAGCTGATGTAAGTGCAAACGCATGGTTTCATCACTCACATTGAACCTTTCTGCAAGTTCTAGGCACATTATACTGGAGTTTTCCTCCACAACCTGTTGAATATCCTCGTTTTTAATGATCTTCCGTCTCCCAGAACGTGCTTCATCGGTTAAGTTGAGATTTCCCAAAGAAATTTTTTGTACCACATCTGTGCCGTTCGATCACCATCATCTCCGAATACGGTACATATTTTTCGCGCCACCACTGCAGCTTTAGTACCAAGTTCGTACTTAATTATTTGAAACTACAAAAAAAACGCAAAATGTGTATGTATCTCATTACCGACAGATTAAATTCTATTAAGCCAAGCAGGTGTCATATTGAACAGCAGGCAGTAAAAGCATCAGATTTATTTATCTCCTTCTTGCAAAATATATACATACGTGGCTGAATTTTTGCCATTTACGCCTAATAGCTGCTTTCGAAATATTAAATTTAAGATTAGCAACTAGACAACCTTCAAATCTTACAATTGAAACATAATAAACCATGTATATACATATGCGCAGTCTTTGTGTTTTGCGATGAAAACATTTTCTGTTAAACTTCTGCAGAGCTAACAAAGATAATTTATTAATCCATCCATTTATAATTACTTTTGCATAATAGGTCCTGACATTTTAATAATACACATATTAAATAGGTAGACTATATTGAAATTTCAGCCGAATATCTAAATTATTGCGCAACAACAGACAGTAAAGAAAATACTTCTAGAATTAAGGATAAATATTATTTCAAGGGTAAGTCAGGGGATGAAGTTTCAGAATTGTGTAAATATTATTACTGTAAGCAGTATGCAGACGCTCCCCATTAAAGTTTAGAACTTATAACATCATTAGGGTATTCGATCTCAGATTTTCGAACTTCATAATGGCCGCATTTCTCGAAATAAACTTCTAAAAGAAGTTTTATTATGTTTCTAAACAGCGGCCTACTAAAATGATCCCTTTTCCGACTATTGTTATTTAAAGCGAGAACTAATGTTATCACGTTGAGGATAGAACATCCTTCGCTATTTCTCTAGCGTAAAATCCAAATGCTTGCTTTTGAAAATGCTTTTCGTTAAAACTAATATACTAAGAATTTTATGGGCTCGGACAAATTGATAACTAAAGTACCACGAATATAATGAATAAAACCAATAAAAGAAAGGGAATCTTAAGTAATGCTTTCATTTAAGTAATGCATCCCCATAAAATGACTACTCTCTCAAGAGTAGTCATAGTATTGTCAAAAAAAGCATAAAAGTTCCTATATATTTATTTTGATGCAACTCCAATATAATATTTAATTTTAGAATATCCTATAAGGATATCTTAACTTTGATATGAACAAATTAATATGTTCCGTACAAATAATTTATTTTCAAATCAAACATCAAAGTTTTAAATGAAATATATTAAAGCAAATATACAGATATGTTTAATTTAAGAAATCATTTGTATACGTTTATACACTTCTTATTTAATACATCTGTGCACTCCCTTAAGTACCTACATTCTGGAAGTGCTTCTTAACATGCTCTTTCAATCTAACCCATACAAACTTTGCCTGATTCTGTCTTACATTAAACCCTGTATAACAAGTATCAGTATGTACCGCACAAACACTAATACCAAACGGCGGCTGAAGTTTCGACTTTATTACTCCACGACCAGCCAAGCAACTTGGACGTAGATAAATGACGTCCGGATGACATGAACAATCTATGAAAGCTTGTCCCGGATTCCGCGAACCCAATTTATTTATCGATACAAGCAAGCGTCGGAGCGAAGCAATTCAAGCATTAACACCCCTAGACTCCATCCCAGATATTACAAGTCGAGGATCGCGGCTTCTTCAACTGAAATAAATTGAACGTCTTTGTTGTCTCGATGTATATAACTTCATACATCTTTTTTTACTGCATTATCCTTTTCCCTTTTCTCCCGGTTTCCTTTTTAATCTGCCGGGACTACGTTCGTCGCGTCGTGGGGACACGGCGACAAACTGCGTCGCTTCTGCTTCGCGATTCTGTCGGCCCCTTTTACTCTGGAGAAATAAATACGAGAGACTGCCGGGTTAGCTGCGCAATAAAAAAAAAGAGGAATTCAATTTTTAAAATTTAGATTTGCCGTCTGACGGCTGACTTGTGCGTCGCCTAGTCCTTTTTTGCGAGTTATAAAAATTTCAATTTTCCTTTCGGAATATATTACGCCTGTATCCATCTCATTAGATGTTATTTGGTATTTCGGAACAAAGCAGAGAACGACGAAAATACTAAGGTGAAGTCGCGGAATTTCCAATTTTAGTTACATCAAAGGAATTAAGTTCGAAAGGGAATTATAGACATTGAAATGTGGTACGGAACGAAATGAAATTACGGTTATTATACATGAAGATCATTATGCGACCCATTTTTTGCGATTTCCCGTGCTGGGGTGTTGGAATCAAATTGTCTGCTTGTGCAAAATAATACTAGAGGGTGTTCAAAAAGTTCCTACATCCCAGGCGGCTTTGGACTGTAAAACGCTTATACTTGAATCCTGAATGACTTGGATCGTATCACCCACGCGTATGTGTTCTACAACGTATAATCTTTGCATCCACTGCATCATAATGCTTCAAGCGTTTAAGTAACCATCGTTAAAAGCCCTCTCGTTGCGATTCTGACATCACAATCTGGACGTTCATCAGGTTAATTTGTGTAATCATTTTCATATTCGAAATTAACATTTTCTCCTATGAAAATATTATGTTAAACATTTCAATCTCCTGCAAATGCCTTTATAATGTCCAAGTACCAGAAAAAAAGTCATGCTAAATAATCGAAAGTAAAGACTTACAGATATTGAAGATCTAATAATGTAAAATACTTTCGAATACCTACTTAACGAGTTGTCAATAATCTTAATAGGGCGATAGTTGAGTGTATTTGTTTTATTTCACTTCTTATCAACCGAAATGACTCTAGTGATTTTCCAAATATCCGTGGTGAAGCTAAGGTTATGAATGCCTTTGGAATAATAATAATGATAATGTATATTTAGTGAAGAACGCACGTAAGTGGATGTAACTGGTAGAACTACACAAAGAAAAAGTTTTGAAATATTATCAATCAACTTAAACTTAAGAAATGAAGATTTCTGCCAATAGATGGCACGTACGTTCAAAAAATTAAGTATATAAAAATATATTTAAAAAAATGTATATAAATATACCTTTGAGATCACACAACACGTTTGATTGTATTAGCTTCAGGTAGTCCTTACGTACAGACAGCTGTTTCGAACTCACTTAGTTCTCATCAGTGCACGTCG
>JARFOC010002937.1:0-36792 GCA_031763485.1 Osmoderma eremita | reverse complement strand
AAAGCAAAATTCTACTCGCTCTTCATCATCAGTAAAATATGCTATGAACCTCTTCACCTCAGACAATGAGCCAAATGAAGTGCAACAAGTAAATCCGCGGCCAACATCACAACGATGCTATTTGTGTGCAAGAAAAAAGGACAGAAAAACAAAAGTAATTTGTTGCGAATGCAGGAAGCCGGTTTGCAACATCCATAGAGTTGAAAGAAAACAAATTATCTGCGATAATTGCAAGAATTAATATTTATATTTTTTATAAATTGTTCTAATAAAAGATTCTTAAACATAATAATATAGCATTTCAGTAAAATTTCTGTTGTTATCTTACAAAAAAACCGCTGGCGTAACCAAAATACTCCACTCAGGGAACCACGTAATTTTCCTGACGGAGTGACGCAAAGTTTAAATGCACTAACAAGATCAATTATTTGAGGTGGCAATAGTTCTGAAGGGAACGAATTTTAAAGCAAACGCGAAATCGATAGGGATACTAAGACAAAATACAAAACTAAAGCTTAGCGAGTTGTATATGATAGGAGTAAACAATATTTAATTTCATTTTAGTCAGTACAATAACGCTTAGAATAAGAAATACACTATAAATGGTGGCGGGAAACTATCCCCAGACATTTAAAGCCACTGTGTAGTAGAATAACAGAAGGAATTGTTTATTGCGCCACAAATATTTTGTATAAAAACTACACTTTCTCTTAAACTTTACACTTATAGAATAATAGTAATTAAAATTAAATAAAATTAGTAACCTGTTTTGCTATGACTTGAATTTTGCAATTCTCTAGGTCCATTGGAAGAGCCCCACTGATAAGAAACGATAGCTACTCCAATAATCGCTACGATATTTAACAAAGATTTTAGAGTTGCACAGTAACCCATTATTTAATACCTGAAAATTCACATTTTAGAAAGTATGTATAGTTTGCAAAAAGCATTGAAAGTTTAGGAAATGATTTTAATAAGATACAGATAAAGTGGTTGTGTTTCCTTATAAACATTACTTTCAGTTGATTAATCAAATGATTATCTGAGAAATTTACTGATGCCATGTTCTTCTAGCATCAGTAGATGCCTTCTTTTGACATTGATTTCATTTCTAAATACATCAAATTCAATAACATTATTTATTGTCATTTCTTATAACTAATTTGTCTAATAAAGCTAGTGCTTTAGATGTTTGCATTTTCATTATAAATTGAATATTTCGCTTTAAGAATGTAAGTAGTGTAAGTAAATTTCGCACATTTTGCAAAAGTGCTCTTACTAAAATGAAATATTACGAAACTATCGTTCATAAATGTAATTCACACTTTGGGAAACATATAGTACAAAGTTACTTATAAAAGGGTTCGTCAAGGCAATAAAATCACATATTACTATTGCTTTGAAAGAAATGTTAATTAAAAATATTAAGACATTTCTAATCTTTTTTTGTTTATGTAATATAAAGAATAATTTGTTATCGAACATGGATACAAGTGCAGTACAACTATTATTTAGTTAAACTTTTAAAGAACATCCAAGAGATGCATTTGGTTTTGCATATACAAATCATTAACCGCTGAATTACGTGTATGTACATATGTAAGCACACAAATAACAAACTTACCGCTTAACAACAAATCTAAATATTTGATGGAGTGAAACTACGTGATAACGAAACAGGAGATACAAAATAACTGACTCATGAAATGTTGTTATTCTCATCCGTTTGAAAGTGAAAGTCAATAACCAACTAAAGTTATCTTGCCATAATGATTTGGCAAAAAATACGATATATTCGTTTTATAATTTCTAAATGATTTTGACAGTACAGGATCTGCCTGGAACAGCGAATTTTAAAACGAGGTTATTTCAATATATTTTTATTTTATTTTGCAGTTTAAGTTTAAACCAGAAAATTTAATGTATACCAAACAGGTTAATTATTGTAAAACTATTTGCATATTCCGATCGTTTAAACGCCTACTTTGAATTACGGCGACTACCGTACCGGCAGTTACAAGGGACTGACAAATAGTCATGAACTCCTATAGTAATATACAGGGGTAAATTCTCGCTTGTTGCCGAACGACAATACCGACGTAACACTGGGGTTGAATGGTGTGATTGACATTTGTTTAATTGCACCTTTCATTTTTGGAAGATCGCCTCGGAGGAGATCGATATTTAAATTGTTTACAAAATAAATTACAAGGTCTAATAGAGGATATTCCTCTAAACATCAGAATACAAATGTATTATCAGCATATTTCGTGCGTCAGGTCAAGCACCATTTAGATAGAAGGTTGCCAGTGTGTTGTTTTGGCCGCGGTGGTCCTATTAGATGGCCTCCATAATCTCCTGACTCCCACTATTAGCCTATTCTCTATGGGGCTGATTTAAAGAAGAAGTATACAACGTAAAAGTTGGCACTCGGAATGCACAAACTCGACGTAGTAGAAATGCACTAGAGTTGTAGAAAGGCACGAATCAATCAGAAGAGAAACGGGCGCAGTTCGTAGACGAAGCGGAAGATAGTGTTTAACATTTAAAAATGATAGAATAATGCGTATGAGAAATTTTGTACCGACGTTGTAACTTGTAAACAAATAAAAATCGGATAACAACGTTTAAGTTTTCTTTTAATTATTTTTACCTCTACACTACATTCCTCCTGTTCGGTTGTCTGCGGCAATACGCTGCTGTTTGTCAAGATATCATTTAGTCGTTGTCTGGCGTGGTTGACGTCTTCGCCGTGCTGACCCTTCCTGGAGAACTCCCAGTCCCCCGACTTACCAGTCGGATATGACTGTATCCGACTGGTAGCCCTAACGTTCATCGCGATCGCCCCCTTGTTGGGCCCCGTGGTGGTTGGGGAGCCAGAAGGATTGCCCCCAAATGGAATTCTTTAAATATCCGAGTGCTTCTGTGAGGCTTCGGATACCCCCGGAATACAGTCGCAGCCGTAACAACTACAGCAGCTGCGGCAAACACAACAGCCCCTGGAGAGTCCCGCTCCGGTGCCATAGGCCCCCCGGCGACAAAGACGACCTTCAGGCGTCATGCGGAAGAGGTAGGTGAAAGCTGCATCTCAGGCTGCGGCTAATCTTGAGCCTCTGGGTGCTTTCTTGTCCCAATCTTCTGGGAGATCTGCGCCCAAGGCGGACTCTGATAACGTGGGCTCACGGATGGTACTATCACCAAACCAAGGTTGACAAAGGGTCCGCCCAAATCCCAGGAAGCCGGAGGAGACGAACCCGGACGAAGTATTGTGACTCCATCGAATCGACCACGTCGGCCTCCCGACTTAAGAAAGTTCTGAGTAGTCTATCTGTCAACTGGGTCTGCTAAAACGAGGCGACGGCACTTTTACGTCGAACCTTCAGTAAACAAACAAGATGATTATAACCACCCACCTTCCAGGAAGTGTGGTAACGAATACACCGACCACACCACCCTCACTCCTCCTCCTTTCCCCACAGTGGAGGACTGGGTGGTGGCTAAGAAGGTTGTCGATAAACACAGAATTGTCTGCGCAATTAAAGTTTCCAAGCGTATAGGTCGCCTGGACTGGACGGGGTGTTCTATGTCCTGCTGCAGTAGGACATAGACACAGTGCTAGACCTATTGGTGACTCTGCAGTGGATACATCGTTCCGAGGTATGTAGCTGAACAATGAAGGGAAATGAAAGTAGTTTTTATACCAAAGTCGGGACGTATAGCTTATACGCTGGGTAAATCATTCAGTCCCATACACTTGACCAGCTTTCTGTTGAAAACACTGGAGCGGCTGTGCGACCCACACATAAGAGAAATGGAGTTGCTTCGAAACCCAATTCATCCAAACCAACACGCCTACACTCTGAGTAGACCCACCGAGTCTGCCTTCACTCTATGGTTCGGCGAATCGATAGATCTCTGGGCAATACAATATCCACCTTGGGTATATTCCTAGGTATAGATGGAACCTTTGATAAAGCATCTCTCAACAGTATTGTCAATGGCCAGCATGGGGTTTGACCGATCGTGGTAGCTTGGCTACATCTCATGCTAGCGCAGAGGGCAATAGAGATTAATGTAGGAAACACGAGGACTAGAGTGCTCATGGACCGGAGGCTATCCCCAATAACTCATTCTGTCACCACTTGTAACGTTTTCAACGGCGTCGAACTATTTACAATAGTATCCCCCCATTTTCTTGCCTATTACTATTAGGGCGAGTATATTTCAACCGCTTGTGTCGCTCCAATTTATATGTATTCGGTGCTTGCATTCTTTACGCGTGCAGTTCCGAGAATTACCCAGCCGCGGACCATATATGGTTAGGTTTTGGCATTAATGCTAGATATTGGTTGACAGATAACGCGACAAAACCCCGACGAATGGTATCAACGCTTCCCTGTACGCGTCAATCAAAATCGATGATTGATTGGCTAAGCAAGTCCGACTTCCGCAATACAGGGTACCCCGTTCCGAAGGGCGAGAAGGAATTGAGCCACGGGCGTTAAGTGAGCACTGTTAAGACAGGTGTCCGCTCCATAGTGTAGTCGCGGAAGACCATTGAATGTGTGTGAAGAGTCAGCAAAATTTGCCATAGGACATGTAACGAATAAGTTCGAGTCTATGGAAGATGGAATTATTAAACTCTGGAAATATTTCCGGGATATTGGGTGTAGCTGTTCTTCTGAGGGGTTCTGAGGGGTTCTGAGGGCGTTTTCCCGTTTTCTACCCACACCATTCAAACCAGCCGAGTACCGAAACCGAGACAATAACCGAGACTGGGGACACATTGTCCCCATTGTTTAGAATTTACATAAGTAAGGTCATGTACGATACATGTAAGCTTTTGTAACTAAATTTGACGTTTTGGATCAGTCTTTGCTATAGTTTTAAATGATATATTTTAATAATACAGATATTTCTCGTAATAGCGTACTTTTGATAAATTTAAAGTCGTGTGAGGCATTCTCGTAACCCTTCACGTTTATTACTTTGCATATTTTAACAACTTCTACTTGATAACTGTGACGTTTAAAGGATCTTATAACGGAATAACGTTCGAAAGATCCATACAATAAATGTAATGAAGTCGGATATTCGATTTTCTGAATATAAACAGCTGTTCCTTGTTAACCGGCGCATATGAAGGTCATTGAACTTGAGCCGCGCGTCTACAAGTCGCATCGCGGTTATTTGTACAGTTCAACGCAGATCGTAATCCCTAACCTTTTTCCATTCCGTTCTGTAAATTGTCATGCAAACTTTGTGTAACTGTAATTAAATATTTACGAATTTAATCAAAATTACTGTTTATTTTATTCCGTCTTTCAACATTTCAGCATGTAACATACCCCCTTGAAATGGTTTACATATTATTTGACGGATAATTATTGTGTATTGATGCATGTTTATTGTTGTATTATGTCGCATATCAACTGTGTCACCTAATGTGTGTCAGACTTGACGTATTTGTTGTGAAATGACCTTGACAAACATTTTCCAATACACATCTATTATGTTGACCTCAACCTTGACTTTTATTTCGCGAATTACGCTTGGTAATTCCTATGGTTATAAGACTAAGTCTTTACTCAGTAAAGCAAGGTGGCGCCACCCGTCTACCGTACCGATCAAATCAAGTTACCCACGACCAGCTCCCCGCAAATTTCAATAGCGAACGAATCTTAGATTCGTGTCACTATCCCCGACGATTCGCTCTGGCGACTTCCTATCTTTTCCGCTAGCACACGCGCTGTCGTGCAATTCGGCGCCGTAAGTTTTTTTCAACTTTTGAGAACGGTTTTTAGAACGCTTAGCACACTTCTGTGAAACCCTGCGGCAGATGACTTTGTTAACGTGTCCAGCTTCCACAAAGTTACATATATGGACGACATTACCGTCCTCATAGATTGTAGATTTGAGGGCGTGCTCTGTAACCTGTAACCTCTGAAATCAATCGAAAATTGGTGTGGAAAACATGGCCTCTCTTGTCTAAAACAGAGATGGTATCTTTCACCAACCAAAGAAAAGTTAAGCACCTCCGCCCACCGAAATTGCTTGGCAAGACCCGTAGTTTTCAGAAGAAGCCAAATACCTGGTGAGTTGTGTTTGACAGAAAACAGAACTAGGACCGGTACGTCAAAGCAAAAACCGTAAAAGCTCCTATAGCGTTTTGAGAACGTCGCCGCAACTTTCGGAAGACTTGAGGAATTTCTCCAACGATCAGGCTGTGATTCTGGTGATTTTGAAACAATTTTTGTTTTGTAACAAAGTAGTAACGTATATAGCTAGAGATACCATAATTAATATAATATAATAGTGTACTATAAAAAATTTTAAAAAATTTGTTAACTACTTATGCTTATGCTTACTTATAATTTTATATAATGTATAGATTATAAATTGCCTGCTATTTTTTATAACATTTACAATTTGGATTAAAGGTCGAGTGTTTAACATTTAGTTTGGTATTTTTCGTTATTTAAATTTAAACATTTAATACACTTTTTTATTGTCGGAGTTACAATCTTTGTAGATATGATTGTATGTATAGTTAAAACAAACAATAGATAATTTACAGTTTTCCATTTTGTATTCTAGGATTTATATTATAAAATAAAACATTAATCGTTAAGTTTATTCTTTGCAAAACTGTTGTATATTAGTACAACCAAATATAATATAGAGATATATAGGGTCGCTAAAGATATGGATGCCCACAGTAGCCGTTTTTAGACGACTCAATGAATAACTAAAACTATTGATACCTTGGTAGTGTGATATTTGTCTGAAAAACGGCTCCCAGCGACATCTGTGGATGGCCTATGGTTCTAACAATTGACAATATACATATAGCTTTTTATAATAACAATAAAAGTTCAAATATGTATATTTAATAAAATGAATTATAAATTATGATATCGGACACAAATTAATTAATAAATTTTATTTAGGTAACTGCTAGATAAATAAGTTTGCTTTTTTATATTTAAGCTTCCTCTTGGAGAACGTTGCGAACATTTTCTACAGTTTTGATTAAATTCGTATATTTTAAATATATTTCTGAATAAGATTCAATTAGCCTATTAGACAATGAATAGTAATATATATCAGCCCATGTCAGCTAAAATAATCGGGGAAAAGTAATTTTCTCTGTAAAAGCAATTTATGACGTCAATTTTACCTTTTTAAGACATAGAAAGCCATTATTTTCTTTAGCAATTTTATCGAATTTCTCCATATAAAAAGGTATAACTTCATTAAATAAAGGTTCTTTCAATTTTTCCTTTTGCTCCAAATCAGTTTCCCTGCGGTATTCGCCTACCTCTAAAATTTTTTTTTCAAATAAACACAAATATATAATGTACGTGTTTAAAATTGTAGAATACTTTGTGTTAAGTCTCTGATTGTATCAATGATGGCGTCTATTTCTAAATCTTCCCAGTCATTTTCACCCGTTAGTTTAACTTTTTTTGCTAAGTACCTACAGATTGCGAGGCTTTGCCATGCTGTTTTACCATCTTCCTCGTAAGTGGGTAGTTGACCAAAAGGAGTGTCTGAAAAAATTCAATTTCTATTGATGTGGAAATATACAGATGTCCTATAAGAAATACGAATCCGTAGCGTCTTTGTTTATAGGCCCATTTTAATAATTGAAACGGAAAATTAAATGGCTGGATATAGATTATAAAATGACCTGATAAAATTATTTATAGCCCTTAAGCGTTTTAAGGTTTTAGGGCCATTTTTTTTTAATTGGACTATTCTGGTTTTTCTTTCTGAAAATAACAATGTATCACAAGTATACCTTTACGTAAGAAAAATTTCAAAAAAGCAACAAAATAATTATTTAGTCGTTCGTTTTGAAAAAAAATTCAACTTGACAGATCGTGAGACATTTGATTTTTCCAGACAACTTGATTTACTGAGTTATCACATTGTAGCAATGTGTTCTGATTCCCGCTTGGTGCTCCTCATTTGTTTCTAATGCTAGTAGTATTTTTACACAGAAATAACAATTGTTTTGTTACTTTTTTTGAAATTTTTCTAATTTTTATATGAAAAGGTATACTTGTGATACATTGTTGTTTTTCCATCAGCATCATAAAAAAGTATAGTCTAATTTCAAAATAAATGGTCCTAAAACCTTAAAACCCTTAAGGGCTATAAATAATTTTATCAGCTAGTTTTATAGCCTACATCCAGCCATTTAATTTTCCGTTTCATTTATTAAAACCGGCCTATAAATAAAAGCGGTACGGACTCGTCTTTCTTTTATAAGACGGGCCTGTATATAGCTTAACCGCAAGATAGCTTGGCCGGTGTGGAGTCCTGTGCGTATATAAGATTGATCAGCCAAGATATTTGCAGCCAGCAATACATGTTTATCGAATTACCTAGTTTAACATTAGGCCAGTCTTCTTTGGATATCCGAATATCGTGAAATTCAATTTTGCCATATTTTAATAGAAGACGAATCGGTTCTCCCAATCCTTTAATATCGAAGTAGGTTACCTTTATCGGTGATGTCATACCTGCAGAGATATAACACAAATTTGTGTAAATAATACAATATGGTTTTTAAATAAACACTTTCCTCAAGATTTATATCTATAATAATCACATGCGTTTGTAGGCAAGTCTTACATTTTAAGAGAAGAAATTACAAGTTATTGGTACTGAAAGTAAGGCCAACATTTGCACATGTTGTCCAGTGTTGGTTGTGGACAATTGGTTAAGGATGGATGAGATCATTTAAGAACGTGTTAATCTAGGATCTTCTCTCAAACGAATAAACAAATAATTTATCTAAGCTTAATACCCAAATCAAATCAGTTAAATAGATATTTGCCTCGTGCCTTTCACTTGTATCTTCTAAGATCGTAAAAGAAGGGTCTACAGATCGAATGGTGTTACAGTGTTCCACCATTTTGCCTCATCCGGTCAACAGTGATAGATGGGGAATACATATTGGCAGTCGACTTAGAATGCTTTATCATTGAAGCAATTCCCTCTTAGGCGCAGAAAAATTCAAAAAGACGAAAAGGGGTTTATTATGTCTCAAACAAAGGAGTAAGACAGGCAGATTCACTATCCACAACGTTATTCAATCTATCATTAGAATATACAGTGAGGAAACTGCGTAAGGGTAATTTAAGGTCAAGCGGCAGTCAAACAATAGCTTACGCAGACTATATTGTAATTGTTACTAAAAGAAGAAGAATAATGGAGTACGTTTTGAATGAAATAGTAACAGAGGGAAGAAAAATGGAATTGAGAATAAATGAAAGCAAAACAAAGCTAATGAAATTGGGAAGATCATGTCTAAGCGGGAAAATAAAGATTGGCCCCTATGAATTCATTTAATAAATATAAATTCCTTGGGGTCATGATTAGCAGCGCCGGAGATAGGGACATTGAGGTTGCAGAGAAAGTATTGGCAGCGAATAGGGCCTACCATGCTAATATGAAACTGCTCAAAAGCAAAATGCTAACAAAACAAACGAAGTTAAAGATCTATGGAACGTTAATAAGACCGATTATGGTGTACGCAGCGGAAACAATGACGTTGACCAAGAGGGAAGAAGAAAAACTAAGAATAACAGAAAGAAAGATAATGAGAACAATACTGGGACCTGTAAAAACGAGCGACAATGAATACCTATAGGATTCGGATGAATCACGAAATTGGGGAAGAACTGAAAGGGGAGGATATAATAAAGAGAATAAAAAGGCGGCGAATTAAATGGTTAGGACATGTATGGCGAGAAGGGGTGAACGCAGTACTTTATAACATCCTGCAGTGGAACCCAGGAGGAAGGAGAAGACGTGATAGACCCAGATCAAGATGGTTGAAGAAGGAGCAGGAAAACGTGGAGGGAGATAGTAGAAAAATTTTGAATGGAGGAAGGAAACTGATCCACCCTAAGTGGAAAAAGGATCTAGAAAGCTTCGGCGGCGTGACCCCCATGGGGGGTATGTCTCAAACTGAATCAAGAAATGTTTAATTAGCAAAGAATCTATAAAGAGTCGGTCGAAGAAAGTTGCCCGCCCGATCAACTACGATTAGTAAAACAAAGATTAATCTCAAAAAAGTAAAATGAAACAAAATAAAACAGTGCTAGATGTTTGGTAGTCATAAGTCAAATATACTAAATACGGTACGCCTGTACTATTGTTGAATTTAATTATAACTTGTAGAATACAAAGAATCCGTATTGTACCTTCTACCATACTTCCATTTATACTTAATCATTCCGCAAGTTGCAATATGTTCCAACGAAATTCGTAAGGAAAGAGTGTTTCGTGGGAAGATTTTGATGAGTTTAATCCATGGCTTACAGTTTCACAAAATCTATCAAAATTTGATGAATTTGACAATTTTTGCAAAATCTACGATTACTTGTTACATTTTCGAGAATTTTCAAAATTGAGGTTACGAAGATGGCGCATGGAATTTTGTATCGCGATAACGTACTAATTCACACGAGTAACATTTGGTCATTCCATTTTCTGAACCCTTACTCGGTAGATTAAAATTTACTGTATTCCCCCTCTCCCTCCCCAAAATAAACAATAAAAAAAGGCTTTCTTAAAGAGGCCAAGGAAAGAAGTTTTCTTGGTATCCTAAGGAAGTGTGCTAACCATTTCTAACAAACAAATGAATTTATCGTTTTGTAACTTTTTACAAATATTTTGTTCCTGACATGAATGTTAGTAACATTAGTTTTTAGAATTTTAGACATTAGTTTTTTTTACAAAAAATGTTTGATTTGGGCGGTAAGTTGATTTCACAGAACAATTATTTTTTTCTATACAGAAAATTTCTAAATACTTTTGTTAATTCGAAGGGATGAAGCATTCGAAGAAAGTCCGTAAAAATAATGAGTTGATAATTATAAATGAATTTGTATAAATGCTATAATAAGATATCTGACCGCAGTGGGTCATTTACTGCCTAACACTACTTTCCAATAAAGCTTAAGATACATTTTGTCTATACAAAGCTACGTACAAACTGATAGCTATAATGAATACCTATTAGCTATGAAAATATTCAGTAGTTTCAATTTTTACATACCTTTTGCTTATGACGATTCCGGCTTCAGTATTTATCAAAGCTACCTATGGTATAGTGTTTGGATAAATTCGAATATTTCTTACAACGTCAATGATATGCAACTATGATAATACTAAATACTCGTATTTTAAAAAGATTAGTGTTATATGTGTGCACGCAAGTATATTGATAAGATAATATTGGTATAGCATATTTCACGAAATAATTGATATTTCACGGAAATATGAATCGCGGATTTATAAATATAAAATCGATTTTATTTCAACTAATTTTTACTATTTTTTCCTAAGTTTCAAAATCTACCTCTTTCTTTCATAGGATAGAATAGAATAGCTTTATTAGAACTTTTTACAGTTCACGTCAATCTATATAAATTAAAAAATAAAACATTAAAGTATCAAAGTATGATATAGGACGGGTACATTATTTTTTCATTATTTCATTATTGTTGCAACTAAGAATTCTTCTACACAGTAGAATGGATTCTCTATCAAAAACATTCATTTCATTTGCCTGTTAAATTGTCCATTTGACAGTTGTTTCCATTCTTCCGGTGTAGAATAGTATACTTTCCGTCCCAGATTTAGTTGTCGCTTTGAGTGTCGCTTTTAGATGCTGCCATGTGTAGACAGATGGTATTGTTAGTATTCGGAACTGTTTGAAAACTGGTCTAGCCGCTTCCCTTGCAGAAGTTCTTACAATTGCGCGAACTGCCCTCTTCTATGCCAGTACAACCCAGTGCATGTGGGTGGAGTGTCACCATGCCGTAGAGTCTTCTCATGCAATATCGCGTAATAGGCGAGTTTCGCCGAAGTTACATCTACCTTACATCATTCTGCCAATTCTTCTTATACCAAATATTGCTGATTGCAAGCAACTGACCAAGTCGCCTACGTATTTTTTCCCGGTGAGTAAGCTATCTAAGATGATGCCGAGGTGTATAGCTTCACCACCACGCAGGTCGGTATGGCGTCGGGTAGCTGTAAAATTCATTAAGGTTATGTAGGTATGAACTTATCAACTCCAAAGCAACACACCTAAATCCGTAGTGTTGAAACTTACCCACGAGGGTGTTATCCGACATGTAGTCGAAAGCTTTACTTTACTGAACGATCGCCGGTTGTTGTTTCTAACAAGATGTCGAACCTTAAAGGACCAAAAATTAAACACTTAACTGGATCAGGCAAGTCCAAACCGTATAAAATAGTTTACAGGAATGGGAATTGTCAGAACCTGTCTAAGCATTATGTTTTAATTTTTCGGCCTCAAAGATTTAATGGAGCATTAGCTTTATTAGCATGTCGCCATTATATTTATGAATTGATTTCGGAGTCAAAATTCCTCAGTTAACGTCGAGTCTTGACATAATAATTATAAAAGTAGAGTGAAAGATTAACGATTCTATGCAAGTCTAAAGGATATTCGCCTTGACATTCTAAAGATTACAATAAGTAAATTAGCAAAGCGTCTATGCAGACATGATTACAATTAGCTCCCCGAACTAATAATCGTATTTGTCAATTGTAAACCAAAAGAATTTGCCCTTCTGGTACTGCACTAAGCACGTTGGATGACTCGCTGATATTTCTTGAACGTCTTTTCCTGTTTCGGAAGTAATAGAAGCTTGCTTAGATGAAAAATCGCTTGCAGATGTTTGTATTTGTTACATTTTTAGATTGATATTTGCTAGGTTTCTTGTTTGAAAATAAACGAAGACGGTAATGAGTTAGAGAAACAAATAAACCTACAGCGCCAATTTTGTTCCTTAACGGAGAATTTCGTACGAAATACGATAGTTACTTCACGGTGTTTGTCCATAAGTGCTGGTGAAGAGATAGTGTGGGAACTTCATCTGATCAAAACGGTAAAGGGAGGCGCCACCATGCTGTACTCAATACTGGACTTGGGCTCATAAGCACGGAAAAGAAGTTGTTGAGGGGAGTAAGTACGATTAACGAAATAAAAGTCAAGGGCGAGGTCGAGTAAACAATGTATATTAATAAAAGTTCGTCAGAGTCAATTTACAGTGAGCACAAGTCTGGTACACAAGGTAACATCGTTAACATAAGACAAAATATGGCAATTAAAAGTGCATAAATAAGCACAACAACAAATCGTCAATCGGTCTGTTTGATCGATGGACGATACACATACATATGAGACAATACCGTAATTTGCGTCGACGGATTAAAAATACAATATGATTAATGAACAAGAAGGAAGACAAGAAAACTACGCAATCTTGACACTAATAGCTCAGGGCGAATAATATACCAACCGCCTTGGGGGGTTCAGAATCCCGTGAACTGCGTGTGTATGCGTAGATTACAGTGCGTTTAGCGATAAGCGCTGACGGAGCAAAACTTAAGTCTCTTGGTTTTGTTGAAAGAAGTAACGCTCGCGGCTCGAGGTGGCAGGCGTGAGAATGGCGACGCAAAATATGGACGTGGATTTTCTTTGTAACGAGGCTGTTCAGTCACAGTATACAATCTAAGCAGTAGTCTCACTTGCTGTCGGCGCCTTTGATCTTTTGAAAACACTCGGAGCTCGGCGCAGGTTACTGCGCAATGAATTTAAACCGCGCTTTAAGTGAAATTTGAAATCCACTAACATGATATGGTCGATATTTTAGGTACATACGAATTAGTAACATTTTCTAAGCAGCGCTTTTAATCCTTCGCAAACCACAATTGGTTAAAAGTGTATTTACATAGATAAAAGAATAAAAATAATTAAACTGCTAGTTATCTTATCACGTTTACTACACTTTTTTCACAGCATTTGAATTATTGTAAATGTGTAATAGTAAGAAGCATTTTCTTGTTTAAATTTTGCCGTGATAAGAAATATCAAAAATGCCAAAACAATTAACCGTAAAAATGCCATTATCGGCGCATGGTTTATTGCTGGAATCACTATACTAGCAAAAGCAATGAAAGGGGTACAAGCATTGAAGACGAACTCAAGTATCTGCCTACCAGGCGTCATCAGCGTCTCTCCGAATGCTAAACCCACTTTCAAAAATGCCATCCATGCACTGTCCGAGCTAGATGAAGTGTACTGCATTACTGGCTCTATTGCATTTGTCTCGGTGGCTTGTGTGTTTGACCGGTGTCCCCTAGGTGGGAGTATGTCGTGACGCAGGCAAGTGACTAGGACATTTCGCAATGACTTCGCGACGCATTAGCGATGGAAGTAGTTTTAGCATTGCGAGAGACGCTGATAACGCCTGGTAGTCAGAAACTCGAGTCCGTCTTTAATGCTTGTACGCCTTTCATTGCTTTTGCTAGTATGGTGATTCCAGCAATAAACCATGCGCCGATAATGACATTTTTACGGTTATTTGCCGTGAGAATAAAATATATTAAAGAAGGGTGTTGAGATAGTCCTGTAATATAAGAAAATACCTGAGAGTACTATAAAAATAATTACCAATGTTTCAAATTGATTAATGTGTTACATTTTTTGTCAGTTTCATCTTTATTAAAACTTTGGTTTAACTATATTAAGCTGTAAAATATTCGCACTCTTACAAATAATGATAAAAAATAATCTACTGCAAAATCATCGCATGGTTTTTTATAGGGAACTTCAATCATGTGCAATTTTATTTTTTTGCAAGATATGTACGTTCTTACCACATGAAATAAAATAAAAACATTTCATTTATTATTTGGTCACAACATTGTAATTTTCAATAGATAAAAACTGTGACATCAAGGTTACAGGTTATGAAGGGAAATATAATTTTATACAATTTATAATAGTCTCATACCTATATTCGGATATTTAAAAAAAACACTAAGTTGTTTATTATTGTCCTTGTTACTGTATTCACTAGTACAACTTAAAACACAGCACTTGATCTGCAACCTGCGCCAAGTCCAAACTGTATCCTTTAATTTTGACGAGTGAGACTACTGGATAGATTGTATACTGTGGTTCAATTCCCACAGCTGCTCCGTCTCCATCGTGGGGGCCGACGGTCCGGGCTCGGTCCACAAGTGTCCGATATCGGCAGTGGGTCGCCTTAGGGATTCCACAACCGCCTCTTAGTAAACAGTAATTGATAATTCCAGAGATTCTACCGGAAAAACTTGCAAGTTAGCCTCCATAGACTGTCAAGTTACACGGTAACGCACAAGGCAACTATACCATTTTCTTAACACATTTTTAGGACCTTTTGCCTACGATAAAGAGTTCGCATAACAATCTCTGTGTGCCGCTTGCAAGATGGAGATTTTATTTAGAAAAATCACGGCATTGCGGAAGAAGAACGCTCTTAGCGAATCAAGCATCGAGCTCGATCGACGCGCGCAGGGTAGCTTAATGCTACTCACTGGGGTGCGGTCGCGTGATGCAGATAACTAATCGGGTAGCATTAGTGCCAAAACTTGATCATAGTTGTTCGCGCGTGAAAAATGCGAGTAGCATTGAATACATATAAACTGGGGTACTGCAAGCTGTTGAAATATTCTCGCCCTAATACGCGTAGGTAAGAAATGCGGGGATACTACGGTAAATAGTTCGGCGGCGTTTAAAATGTTATATATTTTTGAGAAACTTGTCAACATTAAGGTCTGTTACGGTGACTACAGCGACAAGTAGTTGCACGGTAGTTCAGCGTCACACAGCAATTCCTTCTTAAAATACCCCTTCTACTTTCCATAACCTTCTCATATACAATTCGTATTATGCAAATTTTTAAATTAAATATGCATATATGTTCTAAGTCCATACATCAGGAAAAGTATGAATTCTTAAGACGTGTTATGGAAGATATCGCGAATATCCCAATACTGATGAGTTTGAAACTCCAAAAGAAGCTTTACATTATTCCACAAGCGTGTATAATGACATACTTCCAGTACTTATCAACTGACTTTCTTTACATGTGCCAACGATGTTCGAGGGAGCCATATGGAAGGCGGTTATAGATCGTGATTGCAATTTCTTTAAAGATAGATATTTGTTTAGGTTTCCATATATTAATATAAAACACAACTCTGTCGAGACTGTAATCTACTACTCCCATAACTACCGAGCGCATAAGATAAATGGTTGCAAAAGTAGCAAACCAGTTGCTGAAAGTTCGAGAAACATTATAAAGAAAATGGAAATTAAGGTCTGACAAGGCTACGGCTAAGAGGGATATAGACATACATTATGCACCTATTGCCGAACCGTTCAAGGGATGTGCAATGAAGCTAAATGGACAGGTATCTATGAGAAAGTTAAAAGGATCTTTAGATTCTTCGTCTTATGTTGAAATGTGAGATTATTACTCGACTTCTTCGTCTAAAAAAATTACGAGGAAATTCCCTCGGAAGCAGAAACGTGTAGGCTGGTTTAGTCCTGGAACACATCCGCCATAACTAAGTTGGAAAAACCAAAAAGTGGAACCTGCAAAATCTTTCACTCAACCAAGATTCTTAAAAGAGGAATACCTAGGTGAATATTTATCAGAAACTCCTAAACCTGCTGCGGATGAGCAATAGGCCTCAATGGATGACAATGAAGAATATACAAGTAGTAGCATCGATTTGGAGAAGTGAATAGCTCACGCCTTATCATTACTGCAAAATAGACCTTCAAAATCAATTACAGTCAATAAATATTTAAACAGGACACTATTAGACAAGAGATGATAAAGGATTCATTAAAACAACATTTCGCTCCAGTACAGTACATTAACAACTCATGAAAAAGAATTCGACGATTAATCCGCCTGAAAATAAGCACGAAATCGAAAATGCTGTTTTGAAGATGAGAATATTAATAAGAAAAGTTTAATACAAAATAATTCTAATTGTTGTTCAAACAGAATTCTGGAATATTTACTTTCGCAAACACCAGAAATTATAAAATTATCTTGAAAAACACGAACGCATACAAAATCATTTACGATTCTGAAAAATGCTACTAGTACAGGGTTGAAATACGTGAAAATTATAAAACCGATACTACATGGTAAGCCTTCTGATGTTTGGTGGACTAGAATTTGCAAGACAGAGTTAGGTCTTGCAAGCATAAACATATCCACACAGTGCATCTAACTATGGTATCGAAATACGTGAAAGAATTAAATTATTAATAGCTTCGAAGGAGGCTGGTCATATTCGAGACGATAATGAAGTAATCGCTACTATTTTACTCGCAATCTGAGCCGCGACAGTATAGACAGTATATGCCTAAGAAATATTAGCTTGGAAAATGACCCCATGGGAAATTATAAATGGTGATGATGTGGATGACATATTTAGAAAACTTAAACGTGCTGCCTTAAAGCTATTGGTATCTTATCGGATATCCACCAGGCTGGTATGGGACTGTCTGCAAGACCTTCGAAACCTGGCAAATCACAATGCAGCCAAACTGATGTGGGTGCCGAAACATGGACGAATTGCAGGCAATAACCTGGCGGATCAGCTAGCAAAGAAGGCTTCCGAAATGACCTTCATTGGACCAGAGCCAGCTCTCAGGATCACAAAAGCAGCTGCGTGTGGTGCGGCAACTAAGTGGGTGACTCAAAAACACCAGAAACACTGGCACCATGTAGCAGGACCGAAACACAGCAAACAGACGATGAGGAAACCATTACAACGTTTGGCAGCTGACATACTGTCTCTTAGCAGAACGCAGATTAGGATGATCACGTGTCTACTTACTGCACACGGCAATCTAAGGAAAACATACACAGAATGGAAGTCTACAGAGGAGAACCACTGCGGAGGTTATGCAATGAAGAGGAGGAAACAGCTTCTCACATCATTTTTGAATGCTACGCATTAACCCACCGGAGAAACCCCCTATCAGGTACAAGAGACAGACTGCGCGGCGTACCGGAAACGGATTTGACGCACAATCTACTAAACCTTTCCAGGAGGTAGATCTGTTCGGTTAATCGGGAAATAACCGGGGTAATACAATAGGCCTCAAGGCCGCAGTATTAAAGGATGTGAAAGACCATTCTTTGCATTGGCGTCCAAATCAATTAATCCCCAAACCAAGGCGGACAAAGCGTCGGCTCAAATCCCAAAAGCGTCCCCGCTCTGAGGAGAGTGCGGAAATGCCTCCAGATAATCCCAGGAATACGGGGAAGACGAGCCCGGAGGAACTATTGTGACTTCATCGAATCGACCACGGCGGTTTCCCGACTTAAGAGAATTCTGAGTAACTATCAACCTTCAAGAAACAACTATGATAATTATAACCACTCACCTACCAGGCAGTGTGGTAACAAATACACTGACCACTCCACCTTCTTTCCCAACAGTGAAGTCTCCAAGCATATAAGTCGCCTTGACTGGACGAGGTGTTCCTGCTGCAGTAGGGCATGGACACATTGCCAGACCAATTGGTAACCCCGCAATGGATGCATCGTTTGGAGGTATGTAGCTGAAGAATGGAGGCAAATGAGGGTAGTTTCTATACCAGAGCCGGGACGTATAGATTATGCGCTGGGTAAATCTTTCCGTCCCATGAACCTGACCAGCTTTCTTTTGAAAACACTGGAACGGCTGCGCGACCGATACATAAGGGAAGTGGAGTTGCTTCAAAACCCAATCCATCCAAACTAACACGCGTATACTCCGAGTAGACTCTGCCTTTAGGCAATAAAATATCCACTCTGGGTATATTCCAGGTATAGATGGAACCTTTGATAAAGCATCTCCCAACGGTATTGTCAGTGCATTCGCCCAGCATGGGATTTGGCCGACCGTGGTAGCTTGGCTACGTATCATGCTACCGCAGAGAGCAATAGAGGTTAATGTAGGAAACACGGGGACTAGAGGGCTGGTGGAACGGAGGCTATCCCCTATTCCCACTATTCTGTGAAACCCTCTGGATGACTTTGTGCATGTTCAACGTGTCCACAAAATTACATATGCGGATGACATTACCGTCCTCATAGGTGGTAGATTTGAGGGCGTGCTCTGTAACCTCTGAAATCAATCGAATATTGGTGTAGAAAACAGAGATGGTATTCTTCACCAACCAAAGAAAAATGAAGTACCTCCGCTCACTGAAACTGCTTGGCAAGGCCACATTTTCAGAAGAAGCCAAGAAGCCCGAGTTGTGTTTGACAGAAAACAGAACTAGGGCAGGTACATCAAAAACCCAAAAAGCCCCTGTAGCGTTTTGATAGCGTCGCCGCAACTTTGGGAATACGTGAGGATTTCCTCAAAGATTCACGCTGCGATCCTGGTGATTTTCAAACAATTTTTTGTGCAACAAAATAGTAACGTGCTAGGCTTACTTGTTCGACCAAAAGAAATAAGCCTGCGGCGCCGATATTGCTCCTTAACAAAATATTTCGACGTGTCAAGATACGTTACTTACATTGAGAATATGTGCAGAAGTGCTGGCTTACGGCTAACAGAGCTGAGATGGGTGAGTAACTTCATCAAATTCAAACGGTCTAGAATTGGCGCCACTGAGCTTTCCTCAGTACTGGACTTGGCTCATAAGCAAGGAAAGTCAAGGGCACGATAGAATAGCAATGTATATATTTAGATTTGTCGGTGTCCGTAAGTAGTTCGGTAGATAAAATTTGACACAAGCAATTTAAAATAACATGAAAAACAATTATGTTTGCATGAGTAATCACATTAACAACGTGAATTATGCTGTCACAGTTAGGTGGCACAAGTGATAACCTTTTACGCAGGTGACACTATAGACTGATTTCGGAACAAGTTTGACAATTTAATTAAGATGACACTGATTTACTGGGCTAGGCAATGCTTCATTACAAATTACTTAACAATTTGCCTCGCGGAAATAACCAGATAAATCGTAGGTGAATACTATGAGTGTACACTTAGCCGGGCGTATAATTGACCTACATACGCCTCAGTTCGAAAAACAGGAGTTTACATATATATATTTAGAAGCTCGGATCCGATTTTCTCCACTAATAGTCGTACAATACTTGATATTTAACTGTTATTCCGTTAAAACGGCTACGAACGTCACGTGTAATTTAACACTGCAATTAAAGTACTTAACGCGTACTTAAAAATAAGGGTTATTATGGCTATTAAAATCTGTTACCTGAAGGGTCAATAAATCTGTTTGGAATTTAACTAGTTACAAGGGATTTGTCAAGGAAATATCCGGACTAATGAAATATGGTTTCAAATAAGTGATAACAGTACGAAATTTAACTAGGTTGACAAGGAAAGTTGATCTATTAAGATATGACTTCGAATAAATTATAAACGTACCGAATCCGACGTTAAAGGTTCGTTACCCAACTCACACAGGTAAAATATGCCTTACTAATGCAAGTTTCTACATAGTGGAAGTTAATTAAAGTATCCGATATTATATTGCTGCATCATGCAAAATGGCGATTGAGATGTGTCGTTACGCCGGGTCTGATTTCGATCTCGGATGTCGAAGGGCTCGCGGTATATGGATCGCGGATATATACGGAGAAAGTGCTTAGCCTTGATGGGTCAGTGTCGATGCTCGTCACGCTACGGGTAAGCTGCTCGGAATGATGTGGTATCGATGCGGGACACGCCCTAACGGATTTCCCGAACCTTTTCAGAAGAATCAGCAATCCATTTAATCCCGGTTTCCGATGAATCGATCCACCACGGACTCGATTCTATCCTCGATATGCACCACGGCAAATTATACTGAAGCTTGGCCACACATTCACAGACTGCTACACACGTCTACTCTTTACAGTGCTTGATCAATCTCTCCTATATTCAATCACGACAGATGACGCCGAATTTTACCATAGAGTTTCGTAACAAGGAGGGCCATATATAAAATAAGAGTTAGGTCTTGCAAATATAAACATATCCACACACTGCATCTACGGTATCGAAATATGTGAGACTTAAATTATTAATAGCTGCGAAGGATGCATACTGGACATGATAATGAAGTAATCGCTACTACTATACTCGAAATTTGAGCCGCGATAATTTGGGATGCCCAAGAAATAGCTTGGAAAATGACCCGTGGAAAGTTATATATGGTGATGATGTGGACGACATATTTGCAAAACTTTCTACAACAATTTTTTGTATCATTTCAATATGACACGGCCACTAAGAAAAATTACAAAAAAAAAACTAGTGTAATAATGTCTCTGAGTGGATAAGTTCTGATATCATGGAGTCGAGTAGGCGATTTAAATGACATAGATTCTAATGAGGAAGTTTTAAATTACTACAGAAAACTTAAATGTGAACATAAGATACTCGTCAAAGAGATAAAAAGGTCATATTACAGGAGAAAGATTCAGACAAGTGCAGCTAAAAATAGAACTACCTATACGTGAAATAGTGAAATCAGAGACAAATAGAGATAAGTAAACGAAACCAGTGATACCTAAACGTAACAATGAAACTATGACCAGATGTGGCAAACTCTTTTGGGAAATACTTTTCGGTCGTCACAGAGGAGAAGGTAAATCGCAGGTATAGAAATAGTGTAATGTTTTTGACTCCGGTGAACACAATCGATATCGTGAACAAGTCATCTGAAAAATAGACAGTCGTGTGGAATGGATGGTGTCCCTATAACAGTTTTGAAGGGAGTAAGTGACATCATTAGTGCGCCGTTGGCTTTCGTAATTAATACTTCCATAAGAACTGGAAATTTTCCGGCTGCGATAAAGACTGCGCGAGTGGTGCCTATCTTAAAGAGGTACTGTGAGAGCATGTTGGAGAACTTTCTACCCGTTTCGATATTGAGTGTATTTTCAAAGATCTTTGAGTCGGTATTGCACGAGCGATGCTTGCGGTATCTGGAGAAGCGAAATATTGTGGCCCACAGCCAGCGCGGTTTCAATGTGCGAAGGTCCATGGAGACGGTATGTGTCGAGTTTATCGAATTCGTTAGAAAGAATCTGGATGAAAATAAATATGTCGTTGGACTTTTCTTCGACTTCAGCGCTACATTCGACACAGTAGATAGGAAGTTGGTGGGTGAAAAATTGGACGAAATTGGTCCAAGAGGTAATGTACAAATCCTAATTGTATCGTTCCTGGAGGATAGGAATATCGTTGTGGATGTGGGTGGTGCGATGTCGGACAAATATCGGGTGAGTCTCGGTGTGCACCGGGGCTATGTTCTTGATCCCCTAATATTCTTAATGTTTGTAAACGATATGTGCATACACGTAAAGGAGGGTTACCTGATTAATTATGCAGACGATACTTCTATAACAGTCGCTGCCGATAATTTGCATGGTGTGCAAGATAAAGAAAAAAAACGTAATATGTGACCTAGAAGAGTGGTCTAAAAAGAATCGGTTAATTCTAAACTGTATTAAAACTGTCAGTGTAAGTTTCTGTTATAGTGTTGTGTCGGTTGCAATTCCAGGCGAAGCGGAGAGTGCACGATTTTTGGGAATCACCATTGATACGAAAATGAGCGCAAATACAGAATATTACTTCAAAACTGAATATTATGTATTTATTAGTATTATGTTCTTCTTAAATTAAAAATCTGTTCAGCCAGTAATTCCTAAAGAAGTGCCACAGAGGGATATTATTACATTAATCAGTAATAGAACAACCTCTGCATCAGGATTTTATTACATGCTTACGTGCATAGAACATGCATAGAATATCACAATAAATTTTACAAATATACAATAATTGGTGTGAAGATTTCTAAATTATCTACTCCGACTATATGTCGATGCAAAACCCTACGATCGAAACCAAATCATTCTCGAATTGTAGCGTCAGTATTGTCATCATCATCTACCAAACAAAGATGTCGAATATGAAAAGGGAGGTGGTAATTGAATTGCATGCGCCAGTTAGAAGAAAATTTCGAAAACGTCGAGTAACAATAGAAGATCTACATAAATGCATAAATGCATTTTCTTGCGCATCGACGTTTTCTCCAAATATGCTTGGACGATCATTGAAAAATCGAACAGCAAAAGTTGTTGCCGATGTGATGGAATCAATATTATCAAGTGGCAAGAAATATATATGTACACAATAAAGTAACAGTTGCATTTATTTTGTAAATAATTTGGTGTTTACATTATTGAACAAGGATAAGGTAAGTGTAAAATAATATAAGCAGCGCACTTATTTAAAATGGTGTCTCTGGTCGAGCTTTAATCCAAGTTTTGATTACAGGTAGTTCTCTTACTTTATTATACAGATTGGACAGACCACTGTATTTTTCTACCACATTTTCCCCTAATGTGGATACAAAAGCATCAACAGACACAGTAAAATAGAAATCTACCCAAGACAACTGAAATTATTAATATAATTAAAATATTTTATTGTCTCATCAATTATTAATGCAAACATTAATATTACCTTATTTACTGCTAAGTATCCATTGTTCTTGGTTGTAAATTGATCGAACTTTTCCAAATAGTAAGGTGCAGTTTCTGCTAGCAAGCTTTCCTTGAGTTTTGCTTTCTTATCGGGATCCGATTCCGCAAACAGAGGATAGAGTTCTAGAAATGGAAGAAGGTGATATATCAGTGGATACTGTTTCCGTACTGCGTGGATACAAGAACTTTTGTCACCCGAAAAAATGCAATTGACCAAATTTGATACCTCACGCCAGGGCTTGAATTGCCTTGAAAGACAAGGAGGACACTTAGAAAACTTGTGAAATTACACTTCACATTTTTTATGTTATTTTGTTTGTCTTCATTAATAGTTAGAATGAAATAATTTCTTCATTCAGGTTGAAATTTTGCACTTTCTCTGTTAAAAACATAAGCAAATTCTTCATAGCTCTGTTTTGCCAACACAAATAATATTTCCGTACCAAATTCCACTATACTTTCGTAATAAATGTTAACAATTTCGTAATAGATTTAAAATTTTCATGGGGTGCTCGAAATTTTTCGCTAGAAAAAATAAATTGTAGTAAATCCTTTAAAACGTGCTAGCCAGAGATAATTAATTAGTAATAATGGCGCAATTCCACTGGCCATAAATGCCTAATATGTCGCTTAACGTCACCTGTGGGAAATGCTTATGGGTAACGTTACAAAAAAAAGCAGGATATATGTATGTATGTGGCAATGATCGGCTTATTAATAATAAGTACAACGAGGTAATAAGAGAAAAGGAGGGAGCACGGCACATGTTTAGCTATGGACATAATGCGAGACGGAAATGACGTCACGAAAGACCACGGATGATTCATTCTTGAGGAATGTTATGTCATCTAAGAGTTGTTTATTGTGTGTGTTGACGATTTTTAGGATTTTCTTTTATTTCGAGCATTTAAGTCGACCTTAATGATATCTACATAATTATAAACATTAATAAATAGTTGGTAGTTGTAGTGTTTTTTGTGTATAATAGTTAGTTCTTAGTGTTTTAATAATTACATACGTATAGACTAAATAGACAATGGTTAGTTGTCTAGCGTGTGCTATTTCCAAAACCAATAAAAGTACAAATATAACAAAAACAGGAAACAGCTGGCATCCATCTTGAAAGACCATTTAGGTCCCTCGCTTTGGGAATGCACACTCCCTCCTTATCTTATTACCTCGTTGCAATTGTGTCTTAAAATGAGAATACCATTGAAGCAAAACATTCTATTAGCTATTTGAATCTACCAAATAAATTCGAATCTATTAAGTGATAGACAGATTTTAAAAGCATGTATTGATAAGAATGTATGAATATCTGTTACATGTAGCAGATTATTACATATAAAAAGTATAATTTTCTCCCCCGTATGCAGTCTATTAAATGAAAATTCTATTATTTCATTCCCAATTCAATGTCAATAAATTATTTTCGTTAAAAATATAAATTAATTCAGATGATTTATTGTACCTCTTAGTACAGAACAAATTTACAATAATTAAGCGAATCTACTAATTGCTTGTTCTATTACATAAACATATTCGACAGAAATACGGTTTGGAATAGATTCTACCGAAATCGGGCGAAAGTCATAAGAAGCATACATTGTATGTTAATATATCTAGGACGCGGATCATCTATCTGAAACGAAAATTTCTAGTAACTAGTAAATCTACTAAATTAAAGAATTTGAGTCTGCTGTATTTAATTTAATATTTTTGTTTTATTAGAGATGGGAATATTGGACTTTTTTTTAATTAATAGATTTATAATAATTTTATTTCTTAGTCATATTTGTATACGAAATTGGGAATTTCTATTTTGTGCACACATTTCTAAGAAAGAAAAATTCAAAAAAATATATATATAATTACAGGTATTTCTTATCGTAACTACTCATTTATATTTACTTTCCCCCCGTAATATTATTCACTTGTTATCTGTTCCTTATCATTTAAATTTCGATTACAAAATAAATAAACATCCAAAAATCATATAAATCGAAAATCTCATCCATTCAATCTGAATAATAAACGTAATAATCATAGTGATACTTCTAGCGATAATCTAGCGATGTGTAGCTTAATTTTTTTATTTTTCATTCTTATTTCACAACAATTTAGTTGCGGCGAAGGATATCACCCCCTCCTGACCACTATCAGAAAAGAATTGGCGGCACCAGGCACGGGAATCGTTGAAGAAATCCCTCCCATCACGTCCGAATATGAAATTCCCGAAGAAGAACTGCCTCCGTCGAAAGTGGACGAACCCCAAGTACCGCAAGAAATCCCACATTCCACCACTACCACCGTAACACCTCTGGTGGACGAAAATTCAGAATTCAAAGTCGTCTGTTACTTCACCAACTGGGCTTGGTACAGGCAGGGTGTCGGAAAATACCTGCCTTCGGATATAGACCCGGATTTGTGTACCCACATAGTTTACGGCTTCGCGGTGTTGAACGGTGATCAGGGGATTATCAAGCCGCACGACGATTGGGCCGATTTCGATAATAGTAAGTGAAAAAGGGGAGGGGAAACACGATATATAATCGCTTTAAACCTGTTTCTGCAGAGTTTTACGAAAAGGTGACCGCACTCAAGGCCAAAGGTATCAAGGTTTTAATCGCAATCGGTGGCTGGAACGATTCGGCTGGAGATAAATACTCGAAATTGGTCAACAATCCGTCCGCTAGGAGAAGATTCATAACTCACGTGGTCGAGTTCATCGAGAAGAACAATTTTGACGGATTAGATTTGGACTGGGAGTACCCGAAATGTTGGCAGGTATGTAATTGTTGAAACGCGCAAAGGAGAAATTGATTAAAGCGAATTCGATTAAGATAGAAACTCAATATTTGGATTTTTCTTCGTGTTGCAAAATTCTATTTTAACTAACAATAAATTATTTTACAGAATCTATTCAAAAGCTAGTCTAGTGTTTGAGTATTTTATTAATGATAGGAAGTGATTCATGAGAAAAGGTTTTCGATAATGTTTGAGCAGTTTTGAAACCGGCAACAGGAATTTAGAATAATTAAATGAGTCTACTAATTGCATGTTCTACTACTTAAACATATTCAACATAAATACTCGGTGAAATCCAAAGATCTTGACAAAACAGAAAGCCCCAATAGGCTTAAATTCAACGTGTAGACTATCTATTAAAACGAAATATTCTATCTATTCGCTAATAAATCTACCAAATAATTTTTCAATCTACTAAATCTATTAAATGATAGATAGCTTTTAAACTGCCGGTATTATATCTGTTATATCTAGCATATTATACATACATAAATGAATGTGGTAGTTTTCTATTGCTTATGCATTCTATTAATAGAAGATTCTATTACTTCATTCCTACAATTTAAAGCAAAATTCTATTCGTTAAAAAATTATATTAATTTAGATTATTTATTGTACCCTAGAAACAAATTGACAATAATTGAATTAATCTACTAATTGCTAGTTCTATTACATATTCAGCATAAATACTGTATAAGGTGGATTCTATGAAAAGATTTTGTTAAAAAGGTCAGAAGTCAAAAAAGACATGAATTGTATCTCGAAATATGTATGGATTATCTATTAAAACGTAATATTCTATTATCTAATTAATCTACTAAATAAATTTGAAATTTATAAATGATTTTTAAAAACAGGTAATTTATTTTTAAGAAATTGAATATCTGTTGAATCACATAAGAGGAGGTAATTTTCTATTTCTTATGCAATCTATTAAATGAAGATTCTATTATTTTATTCCTTGAACAATTTAAATCAATTTTATTTATTAAATATATATATATTTGTATGATTTATTATACTAGCAATAACAATAATTCAATGAATCTATTAATTGCTGGTTCTATTGCTGGAACACATTCAACAGAAATAGATAAAACAGATTCTTTCAAAAGATGAAAAATGAAAGTCACAAGAGAGATGAGCTGCACCAAAATATTTATTTTAGATTATCTATTAAAACGGAATATTCTATTAGGGAATTAATCTACTAAATAAATTTGAATCTATTAAATGAAGATTTTATTATTGCAACCAAGATGTAAAACAATTCTTTAAGCTGGTAATATATCTTAATTCATATGATTTATTATACCTCAATTATTGAAAAAATACTTGTGGCAATCTATTACACGCCCAGTCTATTAATTACGCAATTTATATATTCCGGGAACATACAAACCACTATATACATATACACTATACAGTATAATCAAACTTTAAGGAATAATAAATAAAGCTGGAATCTATACAGTCTATTACATGCAAAGTCTATTATACGAGTGTCTATTGGCACAAAACGTCAAAAACAATTTTTATAGATATTAGTATTTCATTCCCATAAAGCAATTTAAATCAATTCTCTCTAGGTTAAAGATGTAACTTCATTCAGACGATTTTTTATACCCAAATTATGAAAAAAATACTTGTAAAATCTATTACACGCCCGGTCTATTAACTACATTGCATATTCCGCAAAACGTAAAATAACATACAACATGTATACATAATTAAACTTTAAGGAATAAATAAATATAACTACAATTCACAGATTCTATTACTCGCAGAGTCTATCATATAAAATGTCTATCGTACAAAACGCTCGAAAACTACTTATTTAGTAGATTATGACTCTTCTTGTTACTATTAAATTTTCATGTACCTATAAAATTGGCTGGTTTGTAATTTCATTCGTGGATTATTTAAAAATACACCCCATTTCTATGTATTTTCTTTGTCTACTGCTACAGGTTGATTGCAACAAAGGCCCCCATTCAGACAAGCAAGCTTTCGCCGATTTCGTCAGGGAACTGCACGAAGTTTTCAAACCAAAGGGTTGGCTACTCTCCAGTGCCGTCTCACCCAGTAAGAGAGTGATAGATGCAGGCTACGATGTTCCCACCCTTTCCAGGTACTTAGACTGGATCGCGGTGATGTGCTACGACTACCACGGCCAATGGGACAAGGTTACGGGACACGTTGCGCCGATGTTCGCCCACCCTGAGGACGTCGACGAAACGTTTAATACGGTAAGTTTAAAAATATAGCGAACAGCGCCATCTACGGGTGTTATTAAGAGGTGAATACTAGTGATTTTTTGTTTTGTTTATTTTGGGGATTTTCAGAATTTCACCATAAATTATTGGATCGAAGAAGGCGCCGATCGTAAGAAATTAGTGCTGGGCATGCCCATGTACGGGCAATCGTTCTCTCTAGCTGATAATAGTAACAACGGTTTGAACGCGCCGACTTATGGTGGGGGTGAAGCTGGTGAGGAAACTAGAGCTAGGGGATTTTTGTCATATTACGAGGTGGGTTGAAACTATATATATTTTTTTAATAATGAAACTATACGGAACTGGGTTCGAATCTTTGTTTAATATTTTTTTTCGGTTTCCTTTTTTTTCTTAATTATGTAGATGTTCAGGTCGGGCTTCGAATATTCATTTCGTAAACATTTTCAATTGATTTCTTCGTGGGTTAATGTTTCCCTTTTTGCTTCATTTTTAACGATGCAGATCGAGGTTCGAATCCTTATTCAACAAAAGAAATGTTTATAATCGAAAACAAGTTTTTACCGATATGATTAATGTTTTTTGTTGTCGATTTCGTTCTCTGAATTTTGGCGCTTACCAGGTCTGGGTTCGAATCCCACAAGAATCGTATGCTTGTAACTGGAAATAAGTTTTTTTCATATGTAACGGTGCTTTTTTGTTTTTGTAGTCTTCTTGTAGATTTATCTTTTATTCTTTTTTTAATTATGACATTATCAAGGTCGGGGTTCGAATCCTTACTCAAAAAAAATTTTTGCTAGTAATAAGCAGACATACGTTTTTTTATTGTCTAATTAAATGACTTTTTGTTGTCTTTTTTGCTTTTTATTTATTTTTATTTTTTATTCATTCAACAAAAAAAAGTTTTAAATTCTTCGTTTTTTTCTATATAATGTGCATTTTTTTGTTTTTTTTTGTTTTTTGCTTATTTTTTCTCGATTATCAAACTATTTAGGTCAAGGTTCGATTTCTCATTCATCAAAAAGAAAAATGATTTTAACTAGATATAAGTTTCTTTTTCTATACAATGTAGTTTTTTACTTACTTTTCATTCTTTTCATAATCATGAAACCATCCAGGTTGGGGTTCGAATCCTCGCCCAAAAAAAAATATTCGTTTTTAATTAGAAATAAGTTTTTTCCTGCGCGATTTATTTTTGTCGTTGTTTCAAAGTTGATAATTTAATTACGATTCCGTCCGAACTAGAGGTTCGAATCCCATTTGGATTTGCCGTCACCATTACTAATTGACATTTGTCCTTAGATTTGTACCAATATCAGAAAGAGGAATTGGAAGGTGGTTAAAGACGACCAGTTTAGAATCGGACCTTACGCCTACAGCAAAGATCAATGGGTTTCCTTCGATGACATTCCAATGATCGAATTTAAATCCCGTTACGTCAGGGAGATGGGTTTGGGCGGGGGTATGATCTGGGCCCTGGATTTGGACGATTTTAAAAACGTTTGCGGTTGCGAAAAATATCCGTTATTGAGAACGATTAACAGGGTGCTTAGAAACTACAAAATCCTCGCTCCGAAATGCCAATTATCGCTCGAGAGAGGCGAGGAATCGAAACCCGCGATCCCGCAAAATCCTACAACGCACAGGACTACGTTACAGCCGTTACATCCCCAAGTAGATGGTGAAATACCGGAATCTCACAAGAAGTGCCAAGGACAATTATTTTTACCCGACGAAACCGACTGTCAGTCGTATTATTTGTGCAATCAGGGGGAGTTGCAGCTGCAACATTGCTCAAGCGGTTTATATTGGAACGTGGATCATTGCGATTGGCCCGAGAACACCGCTTGTCACCCGGACGGTACTACGCAAAGCCCGGATGTCGTTCAAGCTCCAGATATTGAAAATCCCGCCGTTGTAACGTCAGAGAAACCGTATGAACCCGGTACTTCCCTTGCGGAACCGATACCGCCACCTAGTGGCGGTGAATATAAGGTAGTTTGTTACTTTACCAACTGGGCTTGGTATAGGTGAGTTAAAATTTGTTTTTTGGAGTATGTAAAACGTGAGTTAAATTTTGTTTAAAGGCAATCTGATGGAAAATATTTACCTTCGGATATTGACGACAAGTTGTGTACCCACATCACATACGGATTCGCCGTTTTGAATCCGAATACCCTAACGATTACACCGCACGATTCCTGGGCCGATATCGATAATGGTAAATAAAAATTGTATTCATTATATATTGAAGGAAACAGAATTTAACATTTCATAAACTCCCATCGAAACAATTCTAATTTTATTTTCAGAATTCTACAATCGCGTCACCGCTTACAAAACTAAAGGAATCAAAGTTTTAATAGCCATCGGCGGTTGGAACGACTCCCTAGGCGATAAATACTCGCGTTTGGTCACTAATCCCCAAGCGAGGGCGAAGTTCATTAAGAACGTGATAGAGTTTATCGAGAAATGGAATTTCGACGGCCTCGATTTGGACTGGGAGTACCCGAAGTGTTGGCAAGTCGATTGTTCGAAGGGTCCGGCTTCCGACAAGGAGAATTTCGCCACGTTCGTCAAGGAATTGAGCACCGCCTTCAGGCCCAGGGGATGGTTATTGTCGACGGCAGTATCTCCTAGTAAAATGGTGATCGACGCCGGTTACGATGTGCCTACGTTGAACGATTACTTCGATTGGATCGCTGTCATGACGTACGATTTCCACGGGAACTGGGATAAACAAACTGGACATGTGGCACCGCTGTATTATTACCCTGGTGACACGTATGATTACTTCAATGCGGTAAGTTTCATTTTCATTCATATATATTTATATATACCGGGATCTTTTTTCTTCATTGCACATACATTTTTTCCGATGTGTAAAAAAATAAAATAAAAATATAAAATTTAAAACTATCAAAAAAATTTAAGAAAAAAATCAAAAGAAGTTAATAATTATTAAAAAAAATAAGAAAAATAGAAACCTATCAAAAAAAAATTTTTTTTTGAAAAAAATAAGAAAAACAAAAAAATAAAAAATGCTCATTTATAGATAAAATTTTTTATTTTTTAATGTTTATCTTCAATATCCTTTTCTTTATTATAAAATTAATGAGGTTCTAAAATTTATTTAAAAAAAAGAAATTTAATCTGAAAGAATGAAAAAAAGGAATAAAAATATGAAATGAAAAAAATCTAAAAATTAAAGAAAAATTTCAAAGTAATAAAAATAAAAATGTGAAAAAAAAAATTTCGAAAATTTTATAAATTAAAAACAATAAAAAATACATAATTATAAAAATAACAAAATAATATGAATAGAAAACTAGCAAAAGATATTTAAAAAAAATTATGAAAAGTAAAATTAAAATTCTCAATTATAGCCAATTATTTCTTGTTTTTAAATGTTTTTTTTTAATTTGCTTTACTTTATTATAAAATTTATGAAGTTCTAAATTTTATAAAAAAAAAAGGAAATTTATTCTAAAAGAATTTAAGAAAAGGAATAAAAATATAAAATGAAAAAAAAACAAAAAATTTAAGAAAACATTCCAAAGAAATTAATAATAATAAAAATAAACAAAAATGTAAACATAAAAAATTACGAAAATTTTAAAACTGAAAAACAAAAAGTACATAATTATAAAAAATACAAAATAACATGACAGAAAACTAGCAAAAAATTTGAAAAGAAAAATAAAAATTCTCAATTATAACCAATTGTTCTTTATTTTTTAATATTTTTCTTAAATCTCTTTTTATAAAATTCATGAAGTTCTAAATTTTATAAAAAAATATAAAATGAAAATATTAAAAAAATAAATTAAGAAAATTTTAAAATAAAGAAAAATAACAAAATAAAATAAATAGAAATCTCGCAAAAAATATAAAAACAAAAATTTTGAAAAAAACAAAAAAAAATTAAATGGGCACTTAGACAATTTTTTTTATTGTTACAAATTTACAACTTTTACAAATTGTATAAAAAAAGTTATTCTAAAGAAGAAATAAATAAAAATAGATTTAGAAAAACGAAAAAAATAAAGAAAACTTTGGAGGGAAGTTAATAATTATAAAATAAACAAAATGAAAATAAAATATTACGAAAATCGTAAAAAGTAAAAAAACCAATAAAAAACAATTATAAAAATAATAAAACAATATAAATAGAAAACTAGCAAAAAATATAAAAATAAAAGTTTTGAAAAATGTAAGTAAAGCAGAAAAATTAAAAATGCACAATTATAGACAATTATTTTTTATTTTTTAATGTTTTTTTCTTGAATTTAAATTGTTTTATATAAATTTAGAATTTCACCCTACATTATTGGATCGAAAAGGGGGCGCACCCCCGCAAACTAGTAATGGGTATGCCCCTGTACGGCCAAAGTTTCTCCCTGGCGGACGCCTCTGAGCACGGCTTAAACGCGAAGAGCTACGGTCCGGGCGAGGCGGGAGAATTCACTCGCGCCGGGGGATTCTTGGCCTTCTACGAGATTTGCGAACGCGTCAAAAGGCGATCGTGGACCGTCGTCAGAGATCTCCAAGGTAGAATAGGCCCCTACGCTTACAGCGGCAACCAGTGGGTGTCCTACGACGATATAGCCGAAATCAAACGGAAGGTATGTACTTACACACCCACGATTTCATAAATTTTTGCTTTAACGCTTATTATTTTTCAGTCGCAATTAGTTAAGGATCTCGGTTTGGGGGGCGGTATGATTTGGGCGTTAGATTTGGACGATTTCAGAAACAAATGCGGCTGCGGCAAGCACCCGTTACTGAAGATGATGAATCACGAGCTGAGAAACGTAAGATTGGACACGAATCTGCAAAATTGCACTTGAACATAGGGGATGGGGTAGGTGCCATATTAAAATAAGAGAACATCGACGACTTAAGCTCACTTAACTTTTCTATCTTAATAATCCATATTTTTGTCTTCTTCCAAGCGTACAACACAAAAAAAAGAATTTTAAACAGGGAAATAAAATAAATGTAACGATACGTATGGAAGGATTGTAAAAAAATATTTTTTGATGCTGTGTAAGGTATAATTAGTTTTTAATTACGAAGAAATGACGCAAATGCAATATTAATGTATTGTGAGGAAAATAATTATGATTCCTATTTGATATTATATAATTGTCTTTTATAAGGAATAAAGTATAGGTAAATTTTTTGTTTTATTTATTTTTGTAAAATATATGTTTTCCAAATATTAAATATTTCTTGTATTCACTCTAAAGTGCAGTTCAACAATTTACAATATTTTGCACCATTCAACTTTTGGATTAACTAATCTTTCGTTAACTTTTTGAACTAAATATATTTATATCTTGAATTTAAGCATTGCAGAAATCTGTAATTTGATACAATTCTAATACACAGTATCGGGAAAATCCACCAGCACAAATTAATTTAATAAAATTCGGGAAATATGTTTCAAGAGCATGTCTGCTCCCATTCTCAACCAATCCCCGAATTTTCTCAATACCAAGAATCATTATAGATGGCGCTAACCATTTAATGTCTACATAGATTTAATCAAGCTTGTTCGTATTGGCCAAACCGTTATGCGCTTACATTTACATGATAGGGTGAAGGACATAAGGCTCACCACAATTGCAATGTGAGTTATAATAGATCATAGATTATGCAGCTAAACGCAGTAATTATTCCTCACGTCACCCCATCGCTCGTTCGTTTGTACCAATCGTGATTTATTCGATCCAGGATTATGTTTAATTAAATCCTGATAACATATGGCACGAACGAAAGTAGCTATTGGATTATTTTTCACGGGAGCATTTAAAAACTTTGCCTGCATAAATTTGTCCCAAATTTCAGCCAACCTCCAGGGATTTTCTCTAACGCTGTATTTTTAAAATTAATGGAAAATACATATAACATTTTTGTTTTTAGAATATTGTCGTTAACGTTTTCGTCACGTGTAATTAATGTTGTTTCAACTTAAGTACCATTAGTACTGTCCTTGTCAACAGTTTGTTTTATCGTATTAAAAAGAAAACTAATCGAACATAACGTAAGTAGAACTTACCTAATATATTTTATTTTGTTGCTAATACAATTCCTTGCAATAATTGTAAAATTATAACAACATTCTAAATATAACTGAGAGCTTTTGAAATAAATACTTTGTTTGATGTGTATTTTTAACATTTTACGACACAAACAGGATTAAAAGAATTATGTGCATGATAAAATAAAATTTTACAGGGTAGAAAAATTCAAATAAAAGTTTATTAACTTTTCCCTCCACTTTTCATAATTACACATCTTACATTTCTTTTTTACATTTCATAAAAAAAAACAAAAACGGGGATAGAACGCCTTTTCTAAATTGTAAGTTAAAATTCTTCCGAAATCAATGTGTAGTTCAGCCACGCTCAGCCAGATTGTTGACAATTGAATTAAACCAGATCGAGATATCGGACGCTGTGTAAATTACAAAAGTACACGCCGCGCCGCCCCAAACATGCGATAAGAATTAGATAGAGACAGTTGCCGCTTATATTCATACTAAATATCCACGTCGATGGAATAAAAAGGCATATTTCAAACGAAACTGGCAAGCGCTAATCATACATTTCCTACCCATACGCGCGTGGTATCTGCCAAGTAGCCGTTGTATTCACTTGTTTTTAAAAAATGGTTATTAAACATCACGTACAAGGTTATGACGGTTTCTGCCAATTTATCGACAACCTGAAAGAAGACGATAGCAATGTACACATCTTCTTCAGCGGTACGAAAGGAGCAGATGGAAAAAGTTGGTGTCCCGATTGTGTTAGAGGTGAGTTAATCGCGAAAAGTAAACAAGTACTAAACAAACACCAGATCGTCACGATTACGTTAGGTTAATTAACACTTGACACGTTTCATACGCTTAATAAATATGTTAATAATTGCCTTTTAGCACAACCGGTGATCGAATCTTTATTGCCGAAGGCTGACGAGAACTCCCATTACGTTTACGTGGAAGTAGGAGATCGTGGATTGTAAGTATTATAACGATGTAATATGTATTTACCTTATTGAAAATATTATTCGGTAGTTGGAAAGATCCGAAATGCCCCTTTAGAACCGATAAACGTACGAAACTAATGGTATTGCCCACGTTGGTGCGTTGGGGAAATCCACAGAAATTACAGGGTGACCAATGCGAGAATCCAGATTTGGTAGAGATGCTCTTCACGGATGATTAAAACCCGGATGAAATAATACCGGAGTGGCATGTCCCGAATTATGATGGTAAAGAACAGTAAATAATCGAAGAACATAGATATAAAAAATAAAATAGCTTTTATTATTAAGTGCCAGAATTTTATATTTGCCTTATTTTTTTTTACAAATATATATGTACATCACAATAATATTAAACATAAAATAAAGATATAAAAATTAAATCGTGTGAAAATTGAGCAAAATTTATCTATTATTAAGTACGGAATGAAGTACGATAATTGCATTTGTTGATTTTAAAAGGTGAGTGGGTAACTTTGACTTATAAGTTTTTATCAAAGTAACCTAATGGAGAAGAAAAGTGATTACGTCGATTTGTTTTGTTTGAAAATCTAAGCAGTGCCAGCACCGTAAAATGATACGAGTAAAAGAGCAGCAGTCACAAAACAGGAAAACAACACGCAAGAGTTCTACAAAGTAATACAAGAATCAGCACTGGAAAGAGAAGAGGAAGATTTATGTAGGTTAATTTTAGTCACGTATTTTTTCTTGATTTGGAAACACACTGTGGTAATCATTTTACCATTGCCAAGACTGTACGTCACACTTTTCTTTACTATTTCAGTTGTAATTATATGCTAGAAAATTTTGAGGCTACAGAATACGGGTCTCGCTCAAATTTTCAAAATTTTATTTTTTACGTGTAGATGACCGAAAATGAAAACTTTTCTTAATAAAAAAAACATTGAGGGACGGCTACACGAAAGTCACAATTAAATAAAATATACGATATACATAACCTCAGCTCAGTGTTGGTTTGTTCGTTTTCACCATCAAAATGTTCCATTTACATTTTTTTTTAGCACAGGAAAAAGTCCAAACTATTATTTGGAGAAAATTGAATATCATCCAATAGCATAATACAAGATGCAAATATTTGTTTTTTATTCATTTGTAAAAAAAAATTAAAACGGAGATACTATAACCTATAACAGCAATGGCATATAACCGTTATATAACCGTTACGACACTAAAAAGCTTAGAACTGCATCGCTGCGCATGCGTCAAATGAGCGCGCAAAATTAACGAACTTTTAGGGCGTTTGAATTGGTTTCCTTTGTGTCGCA